>JAPMOQ010058881.1:709740-738811 GCA_026543055.1 Argiope trifasciata | reverse complement strand
CAAAATTTTTCCTTCGAATGTAGTCGAATTTCAACAGGTACCAATTGAACAGGAAATATGGTATGTAGAGACCATTTTATCAAAAAAGAATAAAAATCCAAAACAACGCACGTGAAGGTGAATCAAATATATAACTGAATACGATATCAGTAAATCAAACCTAGGTTTTTGAAAGAATTATTTATTTTCCTTTTTATTTACCCCAAAATCAATATTGAATAGCACCATCCCAGATTCATGACGTATACTTCGCATATTTCATTTATTTGTTTATTTTTCTTTTCCATAAAACTCGGCTTCTAACGAAGTTACATTATATATTCTGCCTGGCAGAAATGACATAAAAATGCAGTATTTTTACCGTTTCTCAGGTGATGGTTTGAAATTGCATTTCACTCATGCTTCGCAGATCTGAAATAATTCTTATTTCTTAAGGTATCCGGTAATGTTAAAAACACTGTTTATCAAGCATAGTGGCTAATTATTTTTTTATTGTTATTTCTTGTAGTTCAGGCTTTTCTCTTCCCAAGACAGTTTATTTTTTCTAAGAAAAGGAAAAGCAGACATCTCAACCAGGGTCACATATTTTTCAATTAAAACTTGTCTTTAGCTTCAATTTTCAAAAAACTTTAATTTTCATAAAAAATCTTCCCCGTTAACATGATGTCTTAAAAGCTAATACAGGTATTTACATAAAAATGTCAGCGTGTGTTTTAAATAATATGGACAATGAAATGAACCAAAAGATTTATTGTTGGTGAAATACTTTTTCATTTATAGGCGATTTTAGAAAAATTAAATTAGGAATTTAAAAAAAGAAATCGATATAGAAGGTCATTTTTCACCTAATTTCTTTGCATCTGATCATTTTTCTTAGATTTTAGTTCATTTCATTCTTGATTATATTCCATAATATGTGTACAAAGAAAAACAGGATGGCTGCATTAATATTTTGCATAGAGTGTTAAATATTTTGTTTAAATTTCAATAAAATTTTCTTCAAACTTTCATATTTCTCAAAATAAATTATTTTTTCAAATAATTTTGTGTTATTTATAGTATTTTGAATTATAATTGACAATGCATCTGAAAAACAGAGCTTTAAATCATTTTTAAGAAATCCAGTTTTTCAAAACATTTCCTTCGAGCGTAGTCGGATACCTAAACTAGGATGCACAAAGATTACCTTCAACCTTGATGACTTTTTTACCATACCCCCAATTGGGCTTTAGATAACTACACATTGGCTAATTTTTACTTCATGATGAAATAAAATAATTATTACTTACTCTGTCTTCTCTTAAATCATGACGCTCAACTATCAATTCGAAACTATATAAATTGTATTTTCTTTTGTTCTTGGCATTTTCTGAATATTTTTCATGTTATTTAAAAGTAGCATTGTGAAAATAAATTTGTCTTTAATAAAAAGTGGCGGTGGGTCTAATGGCACTTTGTCATACCCTGCCGAATGAGCAGAGCTTTTTCAAATGAAAGCAGAAGTGTAGGCCTTTCGTTGTGAAAGAGCACTGCTCAGGTGAAAGGACGACTTTTGCTCGAAAACACACGAAGGAACCCTTTTCAGAGGGTGATCGAACTCATTCATACACTCATTCATCCATCCGCAAGTCAGAATTGAGATACAAATCAGAGACCGACTCGTTCCTGATTCTGTGTCCCCAGATGTATCAGTTGTTATGGGATCCTGCAGGACTTAGCATGCCCCAACTGCCATGAGCCAACACGGTGGTCTTTGACCGAGACGAGGACAGAACTCACGACCTATTGGTTACGAGACTGACGCCCTACCAGCCACGCTACCTCGGCCTCTTTTATAATAAGTAATTCAATGTTTCTATATTCTTTTTTATGTTATTATTTTGAGATAAGCATCAAAAATCTAGAAAAGTGTTTCACTGGATAACTGCATGATAGAAAAAATATTTTTAAGAGGAAAAACTGAATTAAGATAATATTTATGATTAAAGATAAGCCCTTTAAGGAAGATTCTAATTGTTTTCCAAATTTTTATCTTAAGTTAGCCCGTTTTAATTTCATTCTGAAATGGTGCCTTATTTCATGTTCCAGTTCTCACTTTTTATTTAATATTTCTAAAACACGCTCTAGAAAAATGATGATTCTTACAATTTTTCAAGCAGGATAAAAATTACTGTCACTAATTTTTTTCCACTACGTAGCTTCATTCAAACAATCATAACTTAACATGAAATGAGAACATTTACCAGTATTTATTTATTAAAATAATCTGTATGAATCATTGGATATTTTATATGTCAATCAAAGTTATATTTATAGAAATAAAGTTTTAATAGTTGTTTAAAAGTTAAAATGACATAAAAAAAATTCGCTCTTTCTATTCATCGCCGACGAAAAAATTGTTAAAGGAAACCATATTTTTTTATAACTTGATAAGGGCAGACAAATTGAAGACTCATATTAGGCATCACTTCCGACTAGAATTGTGTGTCTCTACAAATTAGAATTTAAGGTATATTATTTTTTTAAAATATGCTAATTAGATCATTAAATAGTAATTAATGAATTAAAAATTATTGTTAAAAGGTTTTTTTTTCATTGAAATAAATTTAAATATATATTAATGTCCTATTGTGAAGAAACTGGTTTTTTTCAAGTTGAAATTTTTAAAAAAGTATTTTAATGTGTGCGTATACCTAAAAATTAACTTACATATCCGTTTTTAATATTTAAGTAATGGAGAGTACAAGTGAAAATTGAAGCAATCGGAATTCAAGCTTTTCCCAATTACCAATTTATCATATAGCAAAACCTATATCTGTCTCCAGATAAATGAATAAATACAGTTTATTTCAGTTAAATCATATTAGAATCTGCAAATTTCACAGCTACATAAACTAAAAAGGATTATTACTTCCCTGATGAATAAATCAGAGTAAAACGTATTTGAATTCATATCTTATTTTATGCTTGTTATCACCAATTCAATCTCTCAATTTCATAAGAATAAAATAAGCACAAAATGTGGTAAAGCATAAAATGCGCATATGGTCACCCTTAAAATCCGTTTGTTAATTTATGCGTTACCACAAAGAAAATTTCTCCGCTTGTTATCTCCACCTCCATATCGTAATTTTATACTAATAAAATCTGCATAAAATGTGCGCAATTTTATACGCATAAAATGCGCATGAGGTAACGCATAAAATCCACAAGTTATTTTATGAGCTACAACAAAAGAAATTCTCCACTTGTTATATCCAAATCAATCTCACAATTTTTTACGCATAATGTCGGCATAAAATGTGTATAGTTTTATACGCATAAAATACGCATATGGTGACGCATAAAATCCGCTTGTTATTTTATGCGTTAAAACAAAGAAAAACTCTCAGTGTTTTATCTCCAAGTCAATCTTTCAATTTTTGTCCTCCACAGTCATTTCACCCAATTAAAGCAATCCTCAATCCGGCAATGATGGCAAATCACCTCTCTAGTCTACAGACCTCATTAAAACGAGGGATCCATCCACCTGCATTCAATCCGGAAACGTAAAAATTTAACATCCGACTCTTCATTCTTCAAAATCGCAAATTGCAAGTTTAATTGCGATTAGTTCGCTTTGTTGAATACTGCACTAACAATATGGAATTAATGACGTTTCTATTCAACTTAGAAGCGGAAAATTATTTACTGGAAAGCAAGTCAGAAAAATTGTATTCATCCGCCAGTTTACGAACTCAAAGAATGAAACTAGCATTCTTTTTGAAACACTGTCAAAATGAGTTGCGATCTTTTTTTGTGAAAAATAAATGGGTTTTGGTTGAAATAAACGCTTCTAATTAACTTTTTGCGAGAAACTTTGCCTTTAAGGTACTTGCCAGATAAACAGAAATGCTCTATTCGGTAATTCGAAAAATTCACATTGTATTTCGCAATGAACAGACTCTGACTTTATTTGAATTCGGATAAATATGCTTTTCAAACTCATGAAAATACTTTTTGTGTGTAGATTATGTCAGAAATTAAATGTCTAATTATCTTATGCTTCAACATAAAATAGTGAAAAAATTCAAATGATATAAAAGATTGCAAAAATTAAATTAAGATTTAAGATATAAACACAAAGACAATAAAGAACGCAGAACATTTGTGATAATTTTAAAGGAAAAAAAATTTTTTTTTTTAATTCATGGTAAAGTTCAGAAAAATATTTGTAGTATTTTAAGGTATCCGACTACGTTAAAACATTGGCTATCGACCCTATAGGCGACTTTTTTCAAATTCTTGTTATTTCTTGCTGTTCAGACTTTTCACATCCCAAAACAATTTATTAGAAAAAGAAAGTCAGATCTATCATCCAGGGCCACAGAGTTTCCAGCTAAAATGTGTCTTTAGCTACCATTTTCTCAAAATTATAATTTTCTCTAAAATTTTCTACCGTTAACATGATATCCCCAAAACTAATAGAGATATTTACATAAAAAATTTCTCTGTGTGTTTTAAATAATATGGGCCATGAAATGAACCAAAAGTTTTATTGTTGGTGAAATACTTTTTTCATTTACAATTGTTTTTAGGAAAATTAAGTTGTGAATTGATGGAAAAAATGCATATATGTGCATATGTTTACCCATCACTTCTTTGCATAGCAAAATGTTTTTTTTAAGATTTTGATTCATTTCGTTTATCATTATATTTTATGACTTGTGTGCAAAGAAATAGAATTACTATATTACAATTTTATGTAGAGTGTTAACCATTTTAAAAAAATATTTCATTAAAATTTACTACAAATTTTTCCATTTCTCAAAATATATTTTCAAATATTTTTTTCTTTTTTTGTATTCATAGTGTTTCTTATCGAAAATACATCTAAAAACCATAAATAGTTTATCAAAAATCTAGTTTTTCAAAATGTTTCCTCCGAATTTAGTTATATAGCTTCAAGAATTCTGTATTGCTCGTTCAAAGAAATTTTTTCTCAAGAGTTACTAAATAACTGTAATAATTATCTGTGAAGCCATGGCTGACATTTAGTATTTTTAGAAAAATAAAATGGAAAATTTTCAGATCTTTACTGTACACTTCAAGAGTACCTTTCTGTGACATAATTTGTATAGCAAATACTTTCCACCAATAAGAAATGACATTCAGAAAGAAAATGTGGGCGCTATTCAAAATTAATCAAAACAGTTTCTTGAAACAATTAATATTGTTAAAACCTGTAATTTTGCTCCCCAGCACGAATAGTGCCACCACAAGAATTGACCTTGAGTTGATGGATCTGTATCTATGCTGCCGGATGCCACCTCATTGATCTTCAGGGCTTCGCGACAAACTTGGTGATTATTTGCCGACTTGGCTACTTTGGAGGCAAAATGGATCATACTCAAGACTTGGAGAATGAATACTGCCGATCCGTCCATCCGGAATCGATATACTTCCAGATACGCCGTGATTGGCCCAAAAGTTTCCATCCCCGCCTCCCGGGAACTGCAAAAGGCTGGCGCTTTCAAGTTGAAAGTAATAGTGATGGATTGGACTTGGTGAATTATATTCTTAGTAACATGTAGCAAGTCTTCGAGAGGATAGCGAAGCAATGGCGGAGTGCTGAATTGCTGTATGTCATATCCTGTCGTGTGTAGTAATTACTTATGTGAAGTATTGAGACGGCAGTTTAACAGAGAAGAGACGGAGGAGTGTTTCAGCCGTCTGGATTAACCGTAGAGTGAAGATTCGAGTATCCTCTCTCCTGATTGATCGAGAGCAGATGCAGTTTGTTCAACGTGCATTAATGTCCGTGGACATCAAACATCTTACTAAGGTTCTCATATCCGCATCATTCTGATCTGAAGATCAATTTTTGTGGGGCTGTTTGGAAATCATCCAAGGAGCATATTTTTTTTAAAGTTTTTAATTATTCGACGTATCGATATCTGCACTATAATAAATGCACATCATCCTTACTAAGTATGTACGAAGTTTCATTTCTTCAATTATACCTAATTATTCCGAAAGACGTAATTGTTCCTTAGCAATTGTAAAGCAGTGTATTTGCGTGGGATTGAAGGAAGAATGAAAAATAACTTTAGGCGACAGTTTCTGAGGGTTGAATAAATTTGATCTGTTATATATTGTTCTTTGTGGGGCTCTCTTGTTAGTATTTGATGTGTTTCCGATATTTTTTTAATGTTTCAGATTTTATTTTCCTGGGTTCTGAGTTCTGTTCGTGTTACATCTTTTAAACTAGACAATTTGTTATAGTTTAGTTATATTAACGTCCTGCTTTGAAGCAACACTAGAGATATTTTGGAACTGAGATCATCATTTTGAACCACGGCCAGATGACGAGGACGACTTCTGAGCAGCCACCCCCTCTTCAGACTTTCACACCACACCACCGGGAGGACGTTTGACCCCCGACAGATTTAACGTGCATCAGACCCGCTTACTTTGCGGTTGTTCGGTGAAATTGAGTCTCGAACCTGCAACCCTCCGGTTCCGAAACCCAGACCTTCCCACCAGATCACCGCAGCCACAGACAATTTAAGTTACGCGTAATCTTGTTTTTATTGGTTTTGATCTTAATATTAAAGTATTAATGAAAGAATAAATAAAATTTAAACTATATGTAACTATCGATTTCAACAATAGAAAAAATATCAATATGATAAACTAACAGGAAATTTTACTTTACATTCTAAACAATAAGTTATAGAATAAAATCGCAAAATCACTTACAGGTGATTCTGAAACAGAATTTAACAACATATTTTAATAAAGTTATTGGCATCACGGTATAGGTTTTCATTTTCCTTCTTTTTCTGAATTAGAGACAAATAAAGCTCAAAATGATGCAGATAAAATACAATAGGGCGCATCAAGTTTATTTTAAAAGGCATTGATATTGAGTTTATCTTTCCAAAAAAGTTGAGACTCGTAGTTAGACACGTTTTATCTGCAATTAACTCATAAATTTAACTTAATTTCTATTCTAAAGAATAAGATAAGAAATAAAAGTGCAAAATCACATTCAAGTCATTTTAAAAACAATTTTATAATATACTAGCTGATACCCGGCACGTTGCTGCCGTAGAAGAAATAACCTTCGAAACATCGCTTGGAATTTAAAATAGCTATCTTGTTGAATTAAGGATGAAATTTATTTTCTTGTCGGCAATGAATACATTCATTAAAATAGAAGGATGCATAAAGGGGAAGCATAGATAATATTTATTCTATTTTAAATATTCTATTCTACAAACAAATATTCATTTTTATTTATTAGATTTGTGTATTTTTTTCAAGAATAGTAAAACTTGATGTTCTTTCAGAATTATAGTAAAACGAACTATTTTTTGTATATCATGATTCGTTTAATACTCGTTCAGAATTCTCAAGTTTAATATTAGAAAATATGATTAAAACATCATATTTTATGCCATAAAAACGTTAATATGGTTGAAAAGATAATTTTTTTGAAAACTAAAGATGGTGAAGAATTATTTGTACTATAATATTTTCGGAAGTTACAGAAAAAAATTTAATTAAATGTTTAGTTAAATTTCAAGCCTTTAGGATCAGTTCTCCTAAAACTTTCCCGCATACTCTATAATAAAACTATTGCCTCAGAGAAAGGCTTACATTGCATTTACGTGCAATAGCTACAAAGTAGTATAATATAGCTTGATTTTAGCATCTTTAACTGAATCTGTCGTTTATCCTTGGCGAGTTATTTGGAAATTAATTCATGGTTAACCGATGCCAAAAT
The DNA here is from genome assembly GCA_026543055.1 of Argiope trifasciata. Taxonomy (NCBI): domain Eukaryota; kingdom Metazoa; phylum Arthropoda; class Arachnida; order Araneae; family Araneidae; genus Argiope; species Argiope trifasciata. Next base: position 731,040 of record JAPMOQ010058881.1, on the reverse strand, counting down.
ATTTTTTATACCTTAAATCAGTGTTTCTCAACCTTTTATTATTCACGGCCCAATTTTCAATTATAATTTTCATTGCGCCCCCCACACACTCTCCACCGCATACAATAAAATGTATACAATAATAATGTATTTTGAGTATTTTGGCGATAAACCTACACTAAAACCTTAATTTTAAACTTTAAAAATTACCAAGAATACGGAAATTTATTTACGTTTTGCAACACCGATCCTCAGCATTGAAAAAACAAGAATACTGTGCCTTTTTATTGCTCTTGCGTCCCGCCATGTCGGGCATTCTCACGGTTTCGCGAGAGGTTTCGATGTGTCTGGTCAATTTAAAAGTTAAGTTAGGAACGTGGACAGATGTGAACAAATGTTTTCTCATAAAGAGAAGGAGAAAGTTCTATGACGCCAATTTCAATTCCAGACAATCTTATTCGAATCGATCCTTCTATCGCTATTGAATCTATTCTGAATGTGTATGTTATATATATTTTCGTGTAATTGCAATTCACCGTTTTAAATATTCCCGGCAGCAGACTTATGCAGAATCATGGATAAATTTTTAAGCTGGCGTAAGCGAGCACTAGACGATAGACAAGCATCAACAAGTACACAGACGAGCGGGTTCCGAAAATAAAAACAAGAAAATATTCTCAAGAAAACTTAAATTTTGGGTTCACTAGTATTGAAGTAAATGAAGAAGAAAGGCCCCTGTGTATCATTTGCTCAAAAATGTTGGCGGCAGACAGCATGAATCTAATAAACTTAAACGACATTTTGAAACGCTTCATAGTGAGTACGTCAACAAACCCAGAGAATTCTTCGAATTAAAATTAAAATCATATGAAAAGCAAAAATCATTGTTTGAAAAAACTTTGTCTGTGAATGAAAAAGCTTTAATTGGCTCTTACAAAGTTTCATATAAAATAGCCAGATGTAAAAAGCCTCACATCATTGGTGAAAAAGCTTATTTTGCTAGCCGCAGTTGAGATTGTAGAAATTAGGTCTGGAGATAATTTTGCAAAAAAATTGCAGTCTATACCTCTTTTAAATGATACTGTTGCCCGTCGAATTGCTGATATAGCTGAAGATGTAGAGTGTCAGCTTTTGTCGAAGTTACTTGATAAATTGCTTTGAATACAACTCGATGAGGCTACAGATAGTAATAAAGATGCTCATTTCATTGCCTATATTAGATTTTGTGATGATTTGTCCGTAGTGGAAGAATAACTTTTCTGCAAACCAATAGAACTCAAAGCAACAGCACTCGCATTATTTGCTATCTTAAATGATTTTATGAACGTGGTAAACATAGAATGGAAAAATTGCTTCGGAATATGCACCGATGGTGCTCGGAAGATTCCATAGTATTCAAGCACTTGTGAAACAAAAATCGCCACAGTGCAATTGGACACATTGCATGATCCACAGAGAAGCTTTGGTCTCCAAAGAAATGAGTCCTGGTTTGAATATTGTGTTAAATACGGTTGTAACCGTAGTAAATTATATAAAAATGGGACCCCTGATATCAAGAATCTTTTCCGCACTTTGTAAAGACATGGGTGCAGTTCATTCAGCGTTACTATTTTATCGCGAGGCAAGATGGTTATCACGAGGGAAATTTTTGCAACGTGTTTATGAATTAAGAGAAGAAATCGCCGTTTTCCTAGAAGAGGAAAACAGACCGGAAGCTGAGAATTTTCGCGATAGTTTATTTGTGATGAAGTTGAGCTACATGGTCGACATATTCAAGAAATTAAATAACTTGAATCTTCAACTGCAAGGAGCAAATACACATATATCGAATACGAGTGATAAAGTTAATGATTTTTGTAGGAAATTGGAATTGTGGAGCAGAAATTTAAATTTTCAACGATTTCATTAGTCATGCGAATGTAACTTTGGTAAAAGTTCGTTCCAATATTCTTTTATGTACATTTATTAGTCAAAATGAGCTTCTAATGCTAAATTATAAGTATTCATATCTAGAACATTTTATAAAGTACAAAAACTATACTATTCTAATTAACAGTTCATTCTATTAATTTATTAAATTAAGAGTTCATTAGAGTCAATATTAGTTATTGAGTTTCAGTTCGAAAGAGTTGTTATTAATAGTTCAAAAGAGTTGAGTAAGCAGACTCTTTGTGTAAAATGACTCACGAATAAATACTGTCACAATAAAGAGGGCCATTTGGATTGTAGCCAGGCGATTGCGCAGATAACAATAAACACCTTCAGCATCTTAACAAACGGATATTTGCGAGAACAAAGAATTGAACACTTAGGGAATGTAAGCATTTTCAGTGGAGTTTAGAGCAAGTGTTAAGTTCCCTATTCGCTTTAAAAGAACTATTGACTGAAAGATAATGATGTTGCTTAAGTCATCAGCCTAAATTTACGTTTCTGCAATTCTTGAAAGAGATATTGTTTGTTTACGCTTAATCGCCATGTTAATCGCATTTTCTTGAGATTCTGCAAGTTTGTTCATTTCCATTAAAGAGGGGATTTGAGAAATTAATTTGTTCCTTTTGAAGGCTTACGCAAAAATAGAGTTTAAATTCGTTGTTTTGTTGTTTTGTTTTTTAGTTACGTCATAATTAGTTTAGCTTAATGTTTAAGTATTAAGTATTAAAACATTGAAGGCGGGGAATCTTGAGGAAAGTATGCTAGGTAACGCGGATCAAATCGTAGTACTGGGACTCCCAACTTTAATGTGTTAAGCAGATAACTGCATAAAACAAGATTTTCCAAATTTAGATTATCGTTCAGATTAGTTCGGTGTTGTAACATTAATTCCATTAAATATTTATGAATGCAATTGGCAACATATTTTCCTTTAACGTAAATGTAGTTTATGGAAAAATAACTTGTTCCTTTTGAAAGCTTAAGCAAAAGGTGCTGCGTTTGGCAATTAGAGAATAAATATTTGCAATTAGCAACATTAATTATGCACATTAACAGGAATTTCTGTTGCTCTTGGTGATGTTTTAACGTAATAAACAAAATTAATATAATTGAACCCCAGTGTACTGCTATATCTTGAAATGATGCACAGTCACGCAAAATAGTTGAGCCGAGGTTTCCTAGTGGTAAAGTCTTGAATTCGGAACCGGAGGTTGCAGGTTCGAAACCCGAAGAACCGAGATGTGAGGGGGTCTGGTGCACGTTAAATCAGTTGGGGCCGAACGTCCCCTCGCTAGTGTGGTATGGAAGTTTGGGGAGGGGAAATGTCAGCTCAGGTGTCGTCTTCATCATCTGACAGTGTTTCAAAATGTTCGTTGCAAAATAGCCTTAGTGTTGCCTCAAACTGGACGTTAATATAACTAAACTAAATGAAGCTTGGGAAGTGTCTCAATACTTTTTGAGCTCGTTTTCTTTGATTGATTTCATTCATTTTCGATTGTAGCCATAATTACTTTTATATGAGAGTTTTATTTCAATTATTATGATTCACATGTATCAAAATAATATTTCTTCTTTGTATGTTTATTTATTGGTTTTATTCGCGTATTTAAGTGAAATCTACATGAGTAAAAATGAATGTTTGTCTGTATGTCTCTTATGCCTTCCTAAACCGTTCATGCGATAGCGATGAAACTGGGTCAGCTTATTGTATACATCTACAAGATGGTTATAAGAGTAGCGCAATTATATAAAATATTTAAAAAAATTGAATCTCAACCTCATCTATTTATTAAGGATAAATCTAGAAATAACCCACTGAGGAGACAATAGATTCTGTTTAAATGCAGAATCCAAGTTAAAGGTTAATATTTTGTAGCTTTAGTACGCAATTGTCATGCAAGTCATTCTCAGAGGTAACAACTTCAGTGCAGATTAGGCGAGAAAGTTTTGGGGATACCAAACCTGGGTTATTTTAATTTTAATTAAATGTTAGAGTTTTTCGCCGTAACCACCAAAAATAGTGTAGTACAAATAATTTTGCACATCTTAATTTTAAAAAAGTATCGTTTCAACTATATTAGCGACTTTATGGTATTAATATGCTTTCTATGTTTAATCCATTTTAGAAGAAAATATTTTAATCACTTTTCCTATAATTAAATTTGAGAATTCCGAACGAATATGAAACGAGTCACAAGATACCATAAATAGTTTCTGTCATCACCATTCTGAAAGAACACCAAGTTTTCCAATTCAAAAAGAATACACAAATCTAACATATAAAAATGACTATTTATTTGTTCGTCTTTTATATACTGATGTGCTATTCATCCTGTTTTGATAAAACATTGCCAAATGATTGATTGATGGCACTTAATGCTATTTCTTTCGGCGGCAGCAACAGGCCGGATACCAGCAAGTATTGGGTTGTTCGGAAAGTCATTTCGTATTTTTTTGTCAAAATGAAAAGAAATTTTCGTTAAATGAATAAATTATTTATTAAATTATAAAATTGCTATTCTGGTCTAATACCTTTTGCCATATTTTTGGTAGTAACATGATTACACGCTCATAAAAGTTTTGGTCTTTGCTGTAAAAAAAAAACTGATCGAGGTGGTTTTTGGCCTCCTCATTTGAAGGAAAAATTTTGCAAATCAGTTCGGGTACTGATGTACTGTTAACACATCTTCTCCACACATATTGGCCACTTTATTTCTGGCTTGACAGCATTTTTACCTTTTATATAGCAAAAAAGAAAAAAATGACGAAAATGCTGTTTATTGCTCTCCATATTTAAAAGGGCACCATCCAAAAACTACTGCTAAGAATCAGCTGCACTTTTTCACACTCAAGCCTTGCTATATCAGCTCTTAAAACATAAAATGATTTTGCGGTTTAAGTATGAAATTGGGGGCGAAAAATGCAATTAAATCCTTTGTCAGGAAAAAACGAAATTACTTTCCGAACAACCTAATATTACGATAAAAATCTGTGAACTTATGAGTTGTACCATTTTTTTTTGACTGACTGTAAATCAATGTCAATAAATGTTCTTAATTAGATACCTTATTTATTCATATTAACAATTTTTTTATTTCTTGTTTTTGAGTCAATTTTAATATAATGTGTAAAATAAATACAATTTAATATCTTCATAATGAATTGTATGTATAGAACCTATATTATAACTCTTTGTACCCAGAAAAATAATTCGATATTTAACTAGTCACCTAATACAAAGACTTATTTATTGCCTCAAAAAATATATATAATTGTTTTATTTGAACCCCCCTTTAATTAATTTGATTCTCCTGCAAGTATTTTCAACAATCACATTTAAATAAATTAAGCTTCAAAATGATGCCCCATCTTGAATGGTGAGTGAAAGTCTCTATCTGAGTGCAAAGGGTTAAATGCTAATAAAATTTTGAAATCAGGTGCATCAATTATGTATCTGCTGTTGCTTTTGTTTAAGGTGATGTTGGCTCAGAATAGAGCCCGTAAATGTTATCTATCTTATTAAGATATCACCACAGACTCACCCTCCAATGAGTTGACGAACGATATGCACTGTTGTTGATTGGTGATGAATCGGTTTGTTGAGTGAGTGGTTGCTGTGTGTAGCTGTTGTGTTTAATGCGCCGTACCCATCTTTGTTTGGCGAGCGGAGAAAATGTTTTTGTCTCGCCAAGTGTTATGGCGAGCGTGAGTGAATGGTTGCGTCAAGTGAGTCTGACGACTTCGGTTGCGGGTAGATGGAGCCACGACAGTGGCATGAAGGTTGAAGGTTCATTGTTCGAGGTCACCATTGTGGGAGGTGATGTTGGCTGAGAACAGAACCCGTAGATGTCATCTAGCTTATTAAGATACCACCACACTTTTGAAACTATTCAAATGCAACGAGCAAAACATAGACGAATATATATATATTAAACTATAAGTTCACGTCGAATTTCAATTTAATATAAAGTTATAAGAATTATGTCAGAAAAAATTCTACATTCATTTTTTGTATGTGGAGGGAGGATTTTAGATTTCCGATGAAAAAATTTGCTTCTCTGCATCAAATACAATTTCTAAATATCGAATGCAAATTTTCTCACACTATATTTATGAATACCTATTGCAATCAAAAGCATGCATAAACTTTCTTTAAAATAGGAATATAGAGCTAAAGAAAATCAAAAATAAAAACACTTCCTCTATTTTTACTGCATTGGAAATTCAAGGAAAAAGTAAGTGATTAATGAAATGGATCAAACATTAAACTATGAATGACATGCTGTTTTCGGATTTCCGTTTTAGGAGTTTTTTCCCCTAACTTACAGTGAAACTTCAGTAAAACTTGAACTAAATTTAGCTTCATGTTTCTTTTAGTAAATACGATCCCCAGAGAGCTTTAAACGTTAAAGAAAAATTCAATTTAATAAAGGGATGTAATATCAAGTAGCACTCAAAAATTTTTTTGAGTTGTTTCTTATGGAACTTACCATTGGACAAGCCTGTTGTGACGTAGACAGCAATTTGAGCCAATAGGGTGCATTTCTTTATTTTTTCAGGGGCGCCATCTAGGATCAAGAGTACGACTTTGCCATTCACACGTCACGGCCTTTTTTAAGGGGTGGATTTTTATTGGTGCATTTTCATTCACTCAACCCCAGATCATTCTACCAAAAATATTATCGAGATAACAATTCTGTTCTAACAGGCATTAATGATATGAATATTAAGATCATTAATTTATTTTAAATTACTGAGCAACTGCATTAAAAATGTATTCACACTAAAATTCATAATTTTTTCAATATTATTATGGATGGTGAAAATGCTTTACATATACCTTTTCTCGCAAAAGTTTCAATTATTTTTTACAAAATATTTTTAAAAAAATCATGCATTTTGAAGCAGTAAATAGAACACTATTTCACTGCAGTAATGCATTTTAATGGTTCAAAAATTTTAATTTACATTTTTTTTTTTTGTATTCTAATGGTTTGCTTTGTTTTGTATGAAATCGCTGATGCAATTTTTCGAGCAAGGAACTTAGCACCAGAAATGTCTTTTTTAAAGGATTTTGTTCAAAACAGCATCGATCCTTACTGGAAGTTTTAAGTTTTCGACGGAACTGGTTTTTGTTTTGTCCTGAAACCAGGAAAATGATCCTTGGGCACGATATTGGGCACTTAAAAGCCGGATAAATTGCTGAAAGATTAGTATCCACTTTTTGAAAACACTCTTTGATGGTTTAGTTCTTTAAAAATATATGTCAAAGGTTGCTTATCAAAGTGCTCAGAATTTCTTCTCAAATCTGATTTTCCACGGCCATTAACTATAAATATATTTTTAGCGGTAAACATTATTCTCTTTAAAGCTGGCGTTACTTAGAGAAAAATATCTAAAGCTTAATCGAAAAGAAAAAAAAAGTATTTCTGGGGGTTTTTAAGTATAAACGATCATTAGGAATTGGTAGATTTTAAAAAGTTAGTTTGTTTTTTTTAATCTTTGGGTCGTGAAAACAACTTCTGTGACTTCATTATTCATTTTTTATCATTTAATTGTTAATGAAACGGAATATGGTACCTAATTACTACTAGTCTTCGAAAAAACGCTATTTCAGTAGAAAAGAGTAATCTAAATAATGCCTTCCTAAACTGTTCATCTGATTCCGATGTAACTTGATCAGCTTATTGTTTACATCTATGCGATGGTTATAGAGATATTATCTAAAAAATTTTTAAAAATCGAATCTAAATCGCATTTATTTATCATCTCCAAATAAATCGATCAGGAGACAATAGATTCTATAGAAATGCTAAATACAAGTTAAAGGTTAATATTTCTTAGCTAAAGTACTCAAATGTCATGCGAGCCATTCTCGGACTCAACAACTTTATTACTAATTATGAGAGAAAGTTTTGGAGAAATCAATCTAGGTGGGGTAAATTTTAATTAAAGTGTAACGTTTTCCACAATAACTATCAAAATAATTGTAGTACAATTAATTTTACACTAATTGAATTCAAAATTTTTTCTTTTCAACTATATTAAATAATTTGAGGTAAAAATACATAATCCATTTTCAATAAATTTTAAAAGAAAATATTTTAATAACATTTTCTAACATTAAACTTGAGAATTCTCAACGTATATGAAACGAAGCGCGAGATACAATAGCTTCTTTCATTGCCATTCTGAAAGAACACAAGTATCGCAATTCTAAAAGAATACACAAATCTAATACGTAAAAATGAATATTTGCTCGTATTTTATATACTGTCGTACCGTTCATCGTATTTCGATAAAATATTAAAGTTATTGATTGATTGCACTTTATATTATTTTTTTTTTCGTTTACAGCAACGCGCCGGGTACCAGATAGTAGTTTATGTATCTCAAACAAAAAACAACAACAAAAAAATACTATACCAAAATTATATTAGTCTTTGATTATTTGTATAACTAAATGACATAAATTGTGTTGAATTCTCACGCTGCAATATAAACTATTCCGCAGGTCATTTAAACATTTTTGGTGGTTTTCCTTTTTTTCCTCCCAGAAAATACAGCGTATATTTTTATCTGATATTTATATGTAATTATTGAAATAGATACTTTTTTTTTTAAATAAAAGGCATTTCACGAGCAGTTGGTTGAAACAGAGAATTCACAGCATTTATAACTGCATGCTGATATTACAAATGATTGAAAATCCAAGAAAATTTTTGTTTTATTAACAACTTAATATCAATTCATTGGTCGAAAATATAACATAATTTATACGTCCAATGGTTGCTATTATTACCTATATTTTGACGCTCTTGTTTTTTGAATGAATTAAAAAAAGATTCACCAAGATTTTCACCTTGTTTAGAACACTACAAACTCTGTAGGTACTCAAATTAATTTTAAATATCAATTTACAGTAAATTTGTATGTTTTTATTGACAATTAACTGGTACCGGACGCGTTGCTACAGCCGACAAAAAATATTATTAAGAGCAATCAGTCAATCATTTGGCAATGTTTCATCGAAATAGAACGAACGGCTCGACAGTAACTAAAATGCGAACAAACAAATATTCATTTTTATATGTTAGATTTGTGTATTCTTTTAGAATTCTAAAACTTGGTGCTCTTTTAGAAGGGTAGTGAAAGGAACTGTTTATAGGATCTCGTGACTCGTATCATATTCGTTTGGAATTCTCAAATTTAATTTTAGAAAATGGGATTAAAATATTTTCTTTTACAATTTATTCAACTTGAAATACATATTTATACCATAATATTGATAATATAGTTGAAACGATTATTTTTAAAAATTAAGATGTTCAAAATTATTCGTACTATAATATTTTTGGGAGTTACTGCGAAAAACGCTAAATATTAATTAAAAATTAAAACCCACAGGGTTAGTGTCCCCAACACTTTCTCACATAATCTGCACTAAAGTTGTTACCTCTGCGAATGACTTGCACGACATTTGTGTACTATAGCTACACAATATGAACCTTTTACTTGGACTTAGCATTTTTACCGAATATATTGTGTCTCCTCGGCGAGTTATTTGGAGATGAATCTTTGGTCAATAGATGCGGTGGAGATTTGAATTTCTTTTTAAAATTTTAGATATACCTATATCCATTCAGTAGATGAAAAGAATAAGTTTATTAAGTTTCATCACAATCAGTTGAACGGTACGGCAGTGCATAAGACACATACAGAAAAACATTCATTTTCATTTACATAGATTACATATTGCTATATAATAGATTATAGATATATAGCAGATGTTATATTATAGATAATAGATTCATAGATTACATATTACATAGATAATTTTGCTATGCCTATAACCAACCTGTTAGTGTAAGGAATACGTTGATCAAGTTTCATCACAATCGATTGAACAGTACGGCAGCGCATATGAGACATACAGAAAAAGACTCATTTTTATTTATATATATAATTTCTTTTTACACTAACGGGCAGTTTCGTACCAACATAAAACAGATTTCCATAAAAAATTTATCGAATATTAGACAATATGAACGAGGCACGTGAACGTTTATTTGCATAAAAAAAGAGTCAATGAATCAAGAAAAAAACACTACTCATATCTAATATTTTTCGACGCAGTATGATTTTTTAAAACCAGTTTCGCTCGATTATTATAAACATCCACCTTTCTTTGAAAATATATATTTCTTACTATAACAAAAACATATCGCATGTTTGTTATGTTTTCATAAAAAGTCAATAATAGGATGGTAGTACCACTGACAGCTCCATACGTTAAGCCAGCGTATTTTTTGTATGATAAATAGCGCGTCAGCACGTATCTTTTTTTATTCTCTCTCGTCACGTTTGTTGCCAATTTTTTTTATTTGAAATATTTATTCCCAGGTTTCTTTTTTCAGCACCATAACTTTTCTTAAAACATTAAACATCATTTATTTTGCCATTTTTCTATTTTTTATAAAAAGCGTTAAGTTGGGAAAAAAACTGTCTAAGACGATGTCTCTTTCTATACTTATATACCTTTTGAAACAATTTTAGAGGGAAAAGAAAAATTCTTTTAAGTATGTTAATGTTTTTTAAAACCTCGAATGTATATTCTGCCTGATTATGTGAATTTAATTATAATAATGTTACCTTTAAAAAAGAAGAGAAAATTAATCATAAATGAAATTGGGAAAAAGTAAAACACAGGAATAAAAGAATTTTGAATTCTGATTTTTCTTCGGTAAGTGATGAATGAAATAATTTGCATAAACCATGTAAAACCGGAATAAACCCTTCAAAACTTTCACATACTTAATTTTAAAATCAGTAACATTTTGTTGGGTTTTGGAAATCAAGCCTAAACGAAGGAAGTACTCAAATTAGAAAAGACGTTGTAAATAAAATGGTAACTATATTGAATTTTTTTGGTTTTTTTAATGAAATTCGGTTCAAAAGAATTATAAATGTCACTTGAAAATGCTTTATTGATTTATCTACAAGGAAAAGTAATGCAATTCTTCGAAGCTTTATCCTTATTCTCACACAACTATCCACTCAAAATTAACTATCAATCTTTCTTGTTTAAATTTTATAAAATTCTTAATATGTCTTAATATATAGTGAATCAATTAAAAAAATTAGTTATCTTCAATGATACCATACATACCACGCTATAAAGGATGCCAAAGGAGTACTATATTTATTATCACATGTATTGGTATAGTTGAGAAAAAAGAGATGTCGACAATGGAATTTATATTTTTAATCGAGTAGAATAATAAAACATATCTACGGGCTTTTACAGATAAATAAATAAACAACGGCACAATTCTTAAAATATGCTTGTCTCACACGTCGTGTTTGCAATCCTTGTACAGAAAGAAAGGGCTCGATATTTTCCAGTTAATTCTCCATTAAAGTAAAATACAGTGGGTATACTCGTTCAGCTTTCATGAATATTTCTGTATGTAAACATCAATTGTTATCTCAAAATGATCATCCTTTTTTCATTATATATATTTTCAGATATGCAAATGAGATTTTAAAGTCATGTGACAAATTTATATGTTATTTTCAAATTATGAAGCTTATCATATACTGATAGACATACATCCTCATTTTTAAGTATATTAAACTGCAGAGTGTTAAATTCTTCGGTAAAAATAAATTTATCTTATGAAGAGATTTAATTTGCATTTTTTTGTTCAAATTTTATTCAGAGATAAATATTATTTCAATTCAAAACAAGTATTTTGTCTTTTGCCATTTAATATTTGTATCAAATTTTTTTCGTTAAAATTGTTACTATCCTATAAAAAAATCAAAATATTGATGATGTTTGTATATTGGTAACCCTATTTATTTTAGGACGTTTTCACATAATTAATTTAAACTTGAGAGGTGGAAAAATATTGTCACGTAGGCAGAACTCAAGAAGACACAGGCAGTAGAGTCAAAACCATTTATTTACTCATCTCTGAACTCAGAACCCTGTGAATGAGAGATCTTCAGCTTTTATACAAGTAGGGGAAGTTCCAGAATACCTTTCTGGAGACAGTAGAAAAGACCAGAGCACTTATCTATTAAATTAAAAAAAGGTCCAGAATCTTCTAGAAAGCAAAATCAAGGAGAAACAAATCTTAAATCTACTGGGATTCGAACACATGATCTCTTGTCTAAGAATTTAGCGTCATTACCGTTCGGCTATGCAGATTTAACACTGCTTTGGTTCAATGCTGCAATATTTCATTTAAAAGAAGCTAAATTCATAAAAGTATTTATATTTTTGTTTTTAATTTACAAAAGAATAAACTTTTCAATTGAATAAACCAAAACAAAACTTATAATGTATGCAAAATGCCTACCAAAAAGAAAACAATTCAATATATTTTTGAGCTTACAGATAAGATAAGCAACTCGAGTTTAGCTGTTTTATCACCAGCCGCTCATTTTCTTTAAGAAACAGCTCATTCATCAAAAGTTTACTTTTTTTTCGGGTATCCGAAATGTCGAATCGCCTTCTTACATGCTGGGGTTGATAAGAATTTTCGACGTTATCAGTAACCATCACTTTTAACTATCTTTAAGAGGAAGATTTATAAGCCTGTTAAACGAAGTCGCTGGACGTTTTAAGAAAAACCAGCGAAAGAATCTGTTAACCTTACAACAGGTAAAAAGGAGTATGGATTTTGTCATAAAATTCAGAAAGCAAATTTACTAGCTTTTATAATATTTATTTATTTTTTGTTTGTTTGCTAAAGTTATTCATTTGGGAATGTTTTAAAAGACACAATATGTCATACTTCATATACACGAATTATTATGAGGATGTAATTATAATAAATTATTAATAATTATTCGAACTATTATACAAGAATACAGATTATTATGAGGGCAAAAATATCATTACAAAGTTTTAATTCATTTCACTTCCTTATTATCTGAAAAAATAGAATTTTTTCAATTGCATTTTTCATTTATTGTTTGATACATCAATACAATTACTTAAAATATCCATATCGATACCGACGAGTTTCATACGTAAAATTTGTACAACCAAAGAACCTTCAAATAAGGATTCAGTACTCTACACTTTAATGTATGCCAGCAGAAATATAAAACTAAAATTGATATGTCACAACATACTTATGATGATGTTGTGTCCGTGTTTCTACGGAAAGGGGGTGCAGTAGTTCCTGAGGGTAAAGAGCTCTGAACACCCAGAGGGCAGAAGTCTCCCTTCTAGCTCAGATGAAGGTGACGCACGTTTTCGTTTGCACAACCCTTTCATACATCTCACTGATAGAGCACAGAACAACCATGCCCAAACCGGGACTCGAACCCGGCACGCACAGATCACGGGGAAGACACGCTAGCGCTATGTCAGGACGTCGGCCCATACATATATGTTTAAATTGTATTATTGTCTTAAAATATCCATATCGATACCGACGGGTTTATACGTCACATTTGTACAACCAAAGAACAGTGAAATAAGTACATTAACCTACACTTTAATGTACACCCGTTGAAATATAAAATTAAAACAGATATGTCACAGCTGACTTATAAATGAAGCAATAATAAATATATTGCAGCATTGAAATGAAAAATTACCTATTCTACATAGCTGAGTGGTTATGACGTTTGACTCATAGTCAAGAGATCATGTCTTTAAATCCCAGTGGACTTAAAATTTGTCGAAGCATTCTTCCTTTATTTCGTGTTCCAGAAGATTCTGGACCTTTGCTTTAATTTACCAGATAAGTACTCTGGACTTTTCTTACTGTCTCCAGAAAGGTATTCTGGAACTTTCCCTCCTTGTATAAAAACTGAAGAATACTCAGGAACAATAAATTGCCTTAAATTAAACCTTTTAGGAGCTTATGGCCAGTCTTACCTGTGCATAGGGATGATGTTATATTACACATGCCTTTGTATAGGACATACTCGTTTCACCCACAAACTCTTATCACTTGGTGACAGAGCACTTATATGTCCCACATGTCGAACAGATTTTACAGTTCATTACATTTTGATCGAGCTTTCAGCTTTTAATATTCATCGTAACTAGTTTTTTCCCTCATCATCCTTAACTCTCTCTGATTTATTGCGAGAGAACTACCATTCAAACGTTGTTAAATTTTTATATGCTATTCAATTTTTACCTTGCATTTAAATTCTTCAAGCTCTTTTACTTCTTAAATTTTTCCTTGTAAATACATAATCCTGTACTACTGTTTACAGTGTTTTTTAGCTATTATATTCTGCTTTTATGCAACTATTCGTTTATTTAAACTTTAATGATCATTTAACCCCTTTTTAACAATATGGATGTTGGGGCCGCGGTGGCCCGGTGGTAAGGTCTCGGCTTCGGAACCGGAGGGTTTCAGGTTAGAGACTCGATTCTACCGAAGAACCGTCGTATGAGGGGGTCTCTTGCACGCTCAATATGTTAGGCCAAACGTCCTCCCGCTGGTGTGGTGTGGTGTGGAAAGGGATCCCAGTTCAGGTGTCGCCCTCGTCATCTGACCATGGTTCAAAATGATTAGGTCCATCCCAAAATAGCCCTCGTGTTGTTTTAAACGGGACGTTAATATAACTAAACTAAACCATATGGATGGCCCAGCTTGGCCAAGAATTGCCTTGTGCCAAAAAACCCAACCCAGCCAACCAAAAGCTGAGGATCTCTCAGACACAGTGTTCTTAGCTCAGAGTTGAGTTAATAAATTGATTTCACTCTACTTCCTGTGTCTTCATGAGTCCTATCTACGTGACAATATCAAGAATCCCAAACAAATAATTTTCCCTTCATTAAAAAGTCAGTAGACACATTTCACTTGCATGAAATTTTCCGAAGCTAACAGAATATCTCGTCATTGCTCAGACATTTGTAATCAAATAACGATATTCCCTAAAGGAAATCACAAAAATGATTTTGAGTGAAATTCTTGCGCTGCGTTTACGTGAAAGGGTTACAGCACATATTTCATTTGAAACATGATCCATTTCGCTCCAGCGCGTTCATAAATATTTATAAGACATCCATTATTCATTTGGCTTCACTGTCTTCATATAGATGTACCCATAAATTCTCGAGTGGCTTCATGCTGCTTGATGTTGAGACGGATGACAACTATCTTTTTAAACCCCCCAAATCATATTAGAAATATATTTCTTGCATGATAAAACATAAACATTAAAAATATTTAATTTGAATCAAAATATTTCCTTTACTTACTAGTCATTACCTTAAGAATAATTTGATATTAAATTTATATTGAAACGTATATGAAAAATAATCATTCTTTGATAATTATAATTAAAAATAATAATATTAATTAATAAAAAATAATAATTATTAAAATTAAAAACATTAATTAATAAAAATAATAATTATTATTAAAAATAAGAATGTTAATTATTACAAAATTATTATTATTATTAAAAAATAATAATAATTAATTTTTATTATTAAAATAATATTAATTAATAAATAATAATAATTATTATTAAAAATAATAATTACTTATTATCAAGTAATTAATATTTTTGATGCTGCAAGTTGAAATCATAGTTACTTAGCTCACATTAATTTGCATATTTTTGTTTCAATTTTACAAAATATGACGTAGTCCAAAATACAATAGGATAAATTTATAATTTATGGCAATATGTTAATCAAATTGAAAAGAAACTTTTATTTATTTGAGGTAATTTTAATACTAAACATAATCTAAATTTATTCAAAAGTAATGGTGAAACTTTTGAAATAAAAATAAAATAAAATAATATTATTGTGATATTAATGAATAAAAATTAATAACATTAGGTATTAATTAATAATAATTAATAACATTAGGTTACAATGTTATACAAAATAATAAGATTATACATATGATAATTAATAATATTAGATATTAATTTTTCATTATCAATTAGTGATAAGTAAAAGTCAATATTATTGTGATATTTTCTTGCATAAATCGTCAATTTACACCTAATTAATTTCATGCATTGTTATTACCTTTCTGCTGATAATGAAGGAGATGGTATATCTTTACTGTATATTGTATTGTACTGTATATTGTATTTACTGTCTTACTTTATTGTATATTTTACAAATTGGACTACATGGTTTGGCTTCGATATTTGGTACAGAGATTATTGCATGTTTGGAATAGGCGCTTCAAAGCCATTTTTTTAAAATCGTTATTTAAAGTAATTAATTTTTTTTCTTGGTTACTTTTAATAATATTATAGCGTAAACATATAATATTACCACTTGAAAAGTGATAAAATTTTGTATGATCTAATTCAGAGATCAGTAATGTATATGCAATCTGATTTTGATAATTAATAAAGATTAATACATGATAAATGTTTGGATAAAAGAATAGTTAATTTATTATTTTTAATAAATGAATTTATTTTAAAATCAAATTAAAATGTATCACATTCCATAATTTTTATAGCCTATGATCTCTTTTTGAAAACAATACATAATTAATGTAAATGTTAGAATTATTATAAAAGGTCAAGAACATAACCGATTCTTCTGCTCCAGTCTCAATGTAGCTCCAGTCTCAAATTTTCTCAATGTAGTAAAAATATTCATAAATTGCATACTTTAAGATATCTGACTACGTTGAAAAAAATGGTTATCGACCATATTGGCGATGTTTTTTATTATTGTTATTTCTTGTGGTTCAAACTTTCCTCTTTCCAAATCAGTTTATTTTTCTAGGAAAAGGAAGGTCTGACCAATCAATTAGGAGAATTTTAAGCAAAACATATTTTTCAGCTAAAATTTGTCTTCAACTTCAATTTTAATTATCATGAAAATTATCCACTAATAACATCATATCTCAGAAACTAATAGATGTATTTACATAAAAATTTCAGTGTTTTTATATAATACTGGCAATGATATGAACCAAATGTTTTATTGTTGGTAGAATACTTTTTCATTTATAGAGGATTTTAGAAAAAGTAAGCTGCAAATTTATAGAAAAATGCATATATGTGTATATTTTTACACAAAACTTCTTTGCATCTCAACTGTTTTTTTATGTTTTGGTTACTGTCATTCATCTTTATATTCTATAATTTGTATACAATGACCATTAGAATTGCTGCATTACAGTTCTGTAGAGCGCGTTAACCATTTTGGTTCAATTTCATTAAAAATGGCTACACATTTTCCTATTTCGCAGAATATATTAGATTTTCTAACTTTTTTTGCATTTACAGTGCTTATAATTGACAAAACTTCTAAAAATCACTAATTTTTGTTTAAAAATCCAGTTTTTGAAATTTTTTTTCTTCGAACGTACTCAGGTACTTTAAGTATTATTCATATGTTATTTTTTATAGTACGTTAATTATTTATGTTAGTGTATATAAATATACTAAATTACGAATGAATCTAAATTAATTATCAGAATAATAAAATTTTTATTAAGTGTATTTAATCTTTTGATTAACACCTTTCCAGGTAGAATTATTTTCAATCTCCAAAATTACATCAAATCAGTACAAAAATAAATTTAATCTTCTAATATTTCAATCAATTTCTATTAACTGAATTAAATTAACATATCGTGCAGTTTAGAGTTGTTTAGTTACTTCTCGCAACTATGTAAAATCCATTAACTAATTAGGAAGCTAACTACCATCTTTGCGATTTATTCCTCTTTCAGAAATGGCTGTAATCAAAGTTTTCGACGAAAAATTATTTTTAATGAGTGCTGGGTGTGGTTTCAAATGAGAAAAATGCTTATGTTGACATTTGAATGGCAACTACGCATTCAAATTAATTATTAAATTTGCAGATTCAAGCGTATATCAGCATAATAAGAGTAGATCCCTCGAAATAACAAACATTCAGAACCCATTAAGCTAATTTTGAATGGTCTAAATGATTTTCGAAGTAATTTAATTAGAACATTTCAGTTAAGCTTTGGATATTATTTATTAAATATTTTGATAGGAAATGACGGGCTCTAAAATCTATGGATTATATTTCACATGGAATAAAATAACCGATGAATGAATTAAGAAATGAATTATCAACCGCTATGATGGATCAGTTAGCTGCACCCGAAATAGCAGCATGGTCAGCCATGTTTCAGCCATGGGCTACCAAATCAATAGGAAGAAAGTATCTTTTTTTTACCTTCTTCTCACTCATTAATTAACAAGAATCTGTTAATTAACAAGACACTTTAGATGACTATTTAATAAACATTCAATAACAGTAAACAGGTGTTAGCATAAAAATAGTCAATTTCTTATCGTCGCAGGTTTTAAATAAGCGAAAGTTTGAGGATTTGTTGGATGAAGTCATCTTGGTGTATAATGGTTTACGATTGTATAATTATATTCGCTGGTGGAACCGCTGGGAAGCACTTCAAGGATTGTTGACTGCTTGGAAGAAATCGGACCGATTCCGTAAAGTATAGAAGGAATTGAACAATACCCACAATTTTTGGATATTACATAGTTCTAAAAGTTTATGCATTTGTGGTGACATCTTAATAAGCCAGTAACAGCCTCTAAACATTGGTGATCACCTTTTATATAGGGGGTATGTGACTCGGCTGCAAATCGTAAGGTCGCTAGTTTGATCCTTGGCGGTATTCAATCTCCACATTGGTGCTACAACCACATGTATCACCCACCACATATTTCATAGACATATGCCAACATTTCGATGAATTACAAGTAAAGTTTCAAGGCACAAATAAAGCAATTATCGTCATGATTGATCTCATTTGCTCTTTGACGCTGGATTCTATGATTTAGGAACAATTTTATTAAAAAAACTTCATTTCTTAAATTTGGAAAAAAAATAGCGTGAATTTAGATGTATATGAGAAACCAGAAGAAGAAAAGTTATTGACGAATTTATTTCCGTAATTTATTTGTCAATCAAGGAATTTTTCAATCAGATTTTTCTCAGTTCAAAGACTGTAAGTAAAATTGCCAGAAAGAAAATTTTGGAAACATGGAATTCGATTCAAACATTTAACTGTTTGATGGAGATGGGCTAATTCTATTTTAACCAAATCTTCACCTTCTATGCCTGAAATTCATTATTTAAATAGATGAACATCATTAAAGACTCGCTTAGAATCATTTGACAGATGATTCCAGTTCATCATGCATTCTGCCAAAAGTAACAAATTGCAAACCTAATATTTAGCTATAATCTAGAACAAAAGAAGTCAAATTAATGTTACTTTAATTTGAATGATACTTTTAAACTAAAACATTTACTACAATGCAGTGCAAATTGTAATTTTTCGTAATAAATAAAGAGTTTTAAGTTAGTATTTAGTTCTATTATTTTTACAATAATCAGAAGTTAAAATTATTTGACGGCACATCTATCCTCATTAAGTATCTTTTTAGAAAAAGAAATGGCACGTTGATGCCTAAAGGCTCACCATCCATGAATAGAATATCTCGACATTAGAAATAGTTTTGTTTTAGCACGTTTATGTACTGCGCTATTCTGTGGTCTAGCAATGAATTTGAGTCGAAAGCATTTCGCCAATGGTCCTCAAAAATTGCATAGTGGCAGTATAATTTTTGAAAGAGGAGCAACCAGATTCTCTATGCAGTGATTTAACATTCCGGAATATAGTCACGCTATAGAACAGTATATTTTACTATTAATGAAGATATCAGAGGTTTTCTAACTGGTCTCTTAATTATGGGAATGCCAAACATGAATAAGTTATTTTAACTCTGATCCTACCAGTGTACTATTTGTATGCTGATATCAGGTTTCATAATCAACTCTAAAAGAAGGCAGAAAATTTGGAATGCTGTTTATTGCTTGAACTGCATATTTTTGATACACGGATAATAATGCAAAATAATATTACAGTGTAAATTCGTAAAATTATTGGAAAGGACAATAACAGAATAATTTGCAAAGACAATATTAAATTAATATAACGGTGTAGACTCCTAAAAATAATTTTTAAGGACAATAATTGAATAATATAACAGCGTAGATTGATAAAAATAATTTGCAAAGGACAAATTTTTAAATTTATTTTTCTAAATGTTACTTTAGAATCAAAATATAACAGTTACGCTTCAGTTTATTACATTATTTCTTAAGAGACTGACAGAAACTTATTCTTATTTCTTAATAACTGACAAAAGCAATAACAAAATATTATTACAGTACATATTCATAAAAATAATTTGCTAAGTCTGTAACAAAATAATATAACAGAGTAGACAAAATAATATTACAGCTTAAATTAATTAAAAAAATTGGCAAAGACAATAACCATTCAATAACAAGGACAATAATAATTCATAAAAATAATTTGGTAAGATAATAAAAAATTCCAACAGTGTGGATTAAAAAAAAATTATTTGCAAGGACAATAGAAAAATAATATATGTAGATTCATAAAATTAATTTAAAAGAACAATAGAAAATAATATAACGCTGTAGATTCCTAATAATATTATTTAAGGACAATAAAAAATTATATAACAGTGTAGATTCATGAAAATAATTTGCTAAGACAGTAACAAAATAATATTACAGTGTAAATTCATAAAAATAATTGGCTAGGACTATAACAAAATAATATAGCGATATATATTTACGATATAACGATTTATTCATAAAAATAATTTGCTAATATAATTACAAAATGATATAACAATGTAGATTCATAAAGATAGTTTGCAAGGATAATAGTAAAGTAATATAACAAAGCAGAATTATAAAAATAATTTGCAAGGACACTATCAAAATAATATAACGATGTAGATTCCTAAAAATAATTTTTAAGGACAATAACGAAATAATATGTATAGATTCATTAAATAATTTGCAAGGACAAAAAATGTTATTCTGTTACCTAAATGTTACTTTAGAACTAAAATATAACAGTTAAGCCTCAATTTATTACATTATTTCTTAGGAAATACTTATTATGAATTTATGCCATTCTTGCTAAGAATTTTACATAAAAAGTTTACAGCGTATATTTAATTTAAAACATGGTCTTACTCGCTCCAGCACGTTCATAAATATTAATATTCTATCCATTATTCATTCGGCTTCTCCGCCTTTCACAAAAATTACTCAAAAATCTCTCATGTCCCAGAGATGTTTTATTTTCGAAATATTACAACTATCTAGTTCAGAATCCCTTCAGAATATCTTGATTGAATTAAAATGCATGCATTTCTGGCAAAATTCAAATTATAAATAGGCTTCGTATACATTATATGTTTCTGTTGGTGACGTTAAGATAAAAATGTGAAGTTAGATGGAATTATATTACTTGAAGAATGTGTACGAATAATATGCGATGTGTGTTTCAAAATATTTAATTCATTTTTATC
>JAPMOQ010058881.1:683118-709340 GCA_026543055.1 Argiope trifasciata | reverse complement strand
CGAATAATATGCGATGTGTGTTTCAAAATATTTAATTCATTTTTATCATATTAAAGAAATAGAATCGTTATAGTTTTACTCGTTATTTAATTTAAAATTATTTTGTTGGGGAATTAAGTTCGTAGCTTTTTTATATTTACGTTGTTTTCAAACGATTTTTTTGATGTTTGACAAAGTGTATAGTATTCATTCGATAGAGCTCGTTCAGCTGTTCTAATCGTCTTTTAGAGTAATTTAATTTTTAATTACTTTTAAGGCTCAGAAATGGAATACCCAGGAGGTAAAATCAATATTTTCGACAACTGCTATTCTTCGCTTTTCATTGAGACTAAAAATCTGCTTAAGCAGCTCGGGACATTTGCAACGAATACGGAGAAGGTGTCATAAGCATGTCTGCATCTCTGAAATGGCGAAGCCTGACCTCCATCCGAAGGAGACCCTGATCTGCGTTTGGGAGGGGGGGTGGGGTTGGGAGAGCATGGTGTACTGGGAAATGCTCAAAAGGAATGTCACGGCCACCAAGGTGCTCTACATAGCCCAGCTACATAACATGAAACAGGCTATGAGATTGAAAAGACCCCATCGACAAGGCCAAACCATACTCTTTCATGACAACTCCAGGATCCATGTTGCACAAGTCATCAAAGCCGCATTCTTCAAAGAGCCATCAAAGAGAGTCATCAAAGAGCTTGAATGGAGGTCTTTCAGTATCCCCCATATTTTCCGGATCTTGCGCCGTCGGATTGCCATCTTTTTCGCTCCCAGTCGAACTATATGAGGGGCGTTACCTCCGATACTAAAGAGGGCCTTAAAAACCAGACCGGATGATTTTTGGCTGAACGGCATCGACAAATCGGTCGAGAGGTGGAAGGAGGTCGTAAACAACAGCGGATAATACATAATCGATTGTTATTACTAAGGATTTTCTTTAAAAAACGTCTTTGATAAAAACGCTGCGAACTTACTCCCCAACCCATTTCTTGTGGTATACAAAATGTCAATCTCCAAAAAGTATTTGCAAATGTATAGCAGACTAGAAGTATGCGTTTTTAAATTTCTTACACTGAATTTTTTTTCAATCAAAATATCAGAACTCCAAAGTAATTTCTTGACAATTTAGAGAAAAAATGTTTTGCGAGCCTTTATATTGAATATTAAATATACGGAAACTAAAATTTCTAAAATATTTTTTTGATTAAAAAAATAAAGTTTTAATTATCTTGAAAAAATTAAAACCTATTTTGTAAATATTTATTTTTATACATTATTGAATAGTTTAACAATTAATATACATTAATACTTAACTTACTTAAATCATCATTATGAAAATTTCTATAAACTCAAGAATTATGTTTTAAAGTTTTATATTAGCATTAAAAATTTTATATATCTTATTAATTATTACAGTTTTTACATTTTAATCCAATTTTTTAAAAATTGATTTCTAATTTTATGATGTTATATTTCTAATTTTACAGAAAAATTTCAAGACGTTTGTATAAAAGTTATTTGCATTTTTTTTTCGGCATGTATTCAGGAAAAGCAAACTAAAAAGAAATCTCGTATTTAAGATTTAAGTACAGAAGTATTGAAATAAATTTATATTAAGCTTTTTTTACTCATAGCAATAACAAAGCTTTAAAAAAGTAGTAGATACTATGTTTATACATTCTTATAGTTACTTCAATGTGTAGCCTTTCTAATTTAATTTATCAATAATTAACAAATTAGCAACCAATTTAACCAATTTTGAAAAAGAAAATTTTATTCGTTAAAGTTTTTTCGTAAAATTTATAAAAACATATTTAAATTTAAATCAACTTAAATTCATTATCAAATACATGTGAAATTAAAATGAGCGTTGTTAATAATCGAAATGACAAGGAAACATTTGAAAAAAAAAATTATTATTGTATCAAATTGAAAAATTAAGCTGTGAAAAAGCATTCTTATTTTTAAAAAAACATATTTGAAATTAAAACGTTTTTGTTAAGCAATCAAAATGACATTACGTTTGATTTCACTGATAAATTTAACGATAAAATTCGAAAAGTTTTTGTAAGCTATTTGGTTTTTTTAACAATATGAGGTGTGTTATCTCTAGCCAATCATAAATATATAATATCCCTTTATGTTAAATATTACAGTTCCACATCTATAAACTTATCTTTACAAAAAGGACACAAATTTGCTAGTTTATCTCTGTGAATGAGATACAAAATATTTGAGATAAATGAAATTACACTCTCGTAATTTTACCTACTCGTAATATTGTTTTGAAAATTTTCATTCAAAGGAAATTTTAAACCGCATCTTCAATTTAAATTGTAAATATACACTGATGGAAAAAAAATCCCGACACCAAGAAAAAATTATTGTACAGTAATGAAATTTTAGGAATACATTTGTCTAGGTAACATATTTAATTGATTAAAGTTTCAAGATCACAGGTAGAACCATTTAACCGGTGTAACCGCCAGAATTTTGAATGCAAGCATGCAAACGTGCCTGCATTGTGTCGTACTGGTGTCGGATATCAGTTTGTGGGGTAGAGTTCCATGCCTGTTGCACTTGGGCGGTCAATGCAGGGACGGTTAATGCTGGTTGTGGATAAAGCTGGAGTTGTGGTTCAATGATGTCCCATACGTGCTCGATTGGAAAAAGATCTGGTGATCTAGCAGGCCAAGGCAACATGTCGACACTCTGTAGAGGATGTTGGGTTACAACAGTGGTATGAGGGCGAGCGTCATCCTGTTGGAAAACACCCCCTTGAATTCTGTTCATGAATGGTAGCACAACAGGTTGTATCACTAGACTGACGTACAAATTTGCAGTCAGGATGCGTGGGATAACCACGAGAGTGCTCCTTCAGTCATACGAAATTGCTCCCCAAACCATAACTCCAGGAGTAGGCCCTGTGTGTCTAGGCCGCAAACAGGTCACTAGCAGGCGTTCACCTGGCCTCCTTCTAACCAACAAGCGGCTATCACTGCGACCAAGGCAGAACCGGCTTTCATCGGAAAACACAACAGATCTCCACTCCGTCATCCAATGAGCTCTAGCTTGACACAACTCACGTCGCAAACGGCAGTGGTTTTGAGTCAGTCGAATGCACTGTACAGGACGTCTGGCTCGGAGTTGTCCTTGAAGTAACCGATTTGTAACAGTTCGTTGTGTCACTGTCGTGCCAACTGCAGCTCGAATTTCAGCTGCAGACGCAGTACGATTAGCCATAGCCATACGCCGAATACGACGGTCTTCCCTCTCTGTAGTACCACGTGGCCACCCGGAGCCTGGTCTTCTTGAGGCAGTACCTTCCCTTGACCACTGCCGCCAATACTCATGCGCAGTGGATACATTTCTGCCAAGTCTTTCAGCAATATCGCAGAAAGAAAACCCACCTTCTCATAGCCCTACAGCACGACCTCGTTCAAACTCAGTGAGCTGTTGATAATGGCTTCTGCGTCGTCTCAGAGGCATCCTTGACTAACATTAACCCACTACGTCAAATCTCAATTGTAAATAATGATCACGAACCTTACAGCGCTTATTGAAAGCAAACCTCATTTGCATGTTTAGTGTCGCTACTAGCGCCACACTCACGCACGTAGCTCGAAATTGGAATCGACGTCATCTTTCATGTATAAACATGCCTACCAAATTTTCTTTTCTAGCACAGCTCCTTCCTAGTGTTGGGATTTTTTTTCCATCAATGTAGATACGAATCAGGCTGGATAAATTCATGTTATAGGATACATTATTTTCTTATCAATTTTGACATAAATAATAATATTTTGTTAATAGACAGACAGTTTATTCAAATGAATTTATTTAGATATACTAATAATTCTTACTATCTATATAAATAAAAATGAATGTTTGTCTTAAGTCTCTTATGCACAGCCGTACCGCTCGTCCGATTCCGATAAAATTTCGGCAACATATTGCTTGCAGTTACGCGAAGGTTATAGGCATAATAAAATCATCAAAGTATAAAAAGGTATTTTCAGATCTATTTATCGTGTCTATTCACCATGGATTAACCACTAAATAACTCGCCAAGGAGACACAGCAGATTCAGTAGAGATGCTCAAATCGAGATAGGCGTTCATATTTCAGAGCTATTGTATGTAAATGCAATGTAAGTCTTTCTCTGAGGTAATAGTTTTGTTAGAGAGTGTGCTGGAAAGTTTTAAGGGAAACAATCCTATAGGTTTGACATTTTAACAAAACATTTAATAAAATATTCCGAAAATTTTATAATGGGCATTACTTTGTATTATCATAGTTTTCAAAAAATTATCTTTTCAACTATATTAAAGATTTCATGGCATAAATATATATTCTATGTCTGATCAATTTCAAAAGAAAATATTTTAATCACATTTTTTAAAATTAAACTTGAGAATTCAGATTGAATATGAAACGAATCACGGGATACCATTTAGTTTCTTTCATTACCATTCAGACAGAATACTAAGTTTAACAATTCTACGATAATACTCAAATATAATACATAAAAATGAATATTTGTTTGTGGAGTAGAATAATAAAAATAGAATAAACACTATTTATGCTTCTCCTCTATATATCCTTCCATTTCAATGAACGTATTCATCGCCGACAAGAAAAGGCATATCATTCTATTACTCTTAATTAAACAATATAGCTATTTCAAATTCCAAACAATATTTCCAAGATTATTTTTAATTCTAGTCAATAGAAGTTTAAGATCAATTTCAAATCCAATATTAAATATATCTGCATTCAGTTTTCAGATGGCATTGCTTCTGGAAAAAAATGCAAGTATTCATATTTTTAAATTGAAACACATAAATAATTGAATCCAGAAAATGATTCTTTCAGATGACAACAATTCTAGTGTGGAATTCAGGAAAATAATTTAATCATCCAGAAATAATAGTTCGAGAATAATATACAACCAAAACTAAATATTCTCTATCACATTCTGTACCTATATGTTAATGTTGTAGCAGAAACGCATTGATTTCATGGCTTAACTAAGAACGGGTACCTGGAACTATGGAATCTATGGCTTAGCTATAAACGGGCATCAGCGTTATCCCACAATAGCAGTATGGTAATGATCATTTCTCAAACAGAAATGAGCAGTCAGTATTCCACGAATGCTTTAGGACACAATTTCACAGTACAACGCAACCAAACAGCTAAAGGGTATTGCAAATATCACAATTAATTCAATACATTATTATGAAGATACCTAAAAAACATAGAAATAAGTGTATCCTTTAACTCTGGAGGTAAAAATTTAGGGCTTAAGGTATCCGACTGCCTTCGAAGGATTTTTTTTAGAATTTGATTTTTTAAAAACAATTTAAAACTATTGTTTTTAGATGCATTGCCAATTGTAATACAAAATACTTTAAATACAACAAATTACCTAAAAATATTATATATTTTGAAAATAGGAAAATTTTAACGATATTGTACCAAAACTCTTAATAATCTACAGAAAATTGTAATGCAGCTACATTATTTTTCTTTGTACACAATTTATAGAATATAATGATGAATGAAATCAACCAGAATCTGAGAAAAATTTTGAGATGCAAAGAAGTTTTTGGTAAGAATACGTGTATGTTTATTTTTTCCATAAATTCACAACTTAGTTTTTCTAAAAACACCTATAAATGAAAAAGTATTTAGTAAACAATAAAACTTTTAGCGCATTTCATGGTCCATATTCTTTGAAACACGTGCTCAATTGTTTATGTCAATACCTCTATTAGTTTTTGAGATATAACGTTAAAGGTGGAGAATTTTTATGAAAATTAAAGTTTTGAGAAAATTGAAGACAAATTTTTTTTGCTGAAAAATATGTTTTGCTTAAAATTGCCCTGGATGA
Organism: Argiope trifasciata; assembly: GCA_026543055.1. Lineage (NCBI taxonomy): Eukaryota > Metazoa > Arthropoda > Arachnida > Araneae > Araneidae > Argiope > Argiope trifasciata. Next base: position 703,453 of record JAPMOQ010058881.1, on the reverse strand, counting down.
TAGGCCATGCCTTCCTTTTGTTAGAAAAGATAATCTGTTTTGGAAAGAGAAAAGTCTAAATTAAAAGATATACTTTTAAAAATTTCGCCAATGTGGTCGATAACCAGTGATTTTAACTTAGTCGGATGCCTTAACTGGGTCTTTAATTTTACCTTTAAATTACATTTTCTAATGAAAGTGTTAGTATGAGAACTAGGCAATACATTCTGCAAATATTTTTCTTGATACATAAATGTGTTTTAGAAATCGTGTATTATTTTAGAAATATATTGTAATAACTGCACCAGCCAGACAGAAATACACAGAGTTGTCCTCAGAAATCCTACAAAAGAAACGCCCTCTCCGCGTCCTGATACAGGCTTCTGGATGTGACGCCATATCAGCAGCAAATCAGCGTTAGGCATGGATTCATTCCCAGCTTCTAAGACTGGCCCGTCGGGTTAGACTCCTTAATAAACATCATGGCATCCACCCCTGCGCAGCTGTTCATCTACTCTTCACTTCACATCATTTTTAGGACAGGCAGAACAGCCCCACGGGGGTTAGAGATATGACGTATGTTATCCCTGATAAAAGTAATTGCGTTTGAACGTACATTTTCTATTCAAATTTGATGTTAAAACAAATAATATTCTTGAACAAACATATTATTTGATACTTTAAAAAAATCATTTTCGTTTTTACAGCATGCAAAAGGTATATAGAAAACAATATTGTTACGAATCTGTAATTTTGCTTTCCCGCGCTGATACTGTCATCGTCAGGAAGACAGATTTACAGTAATCTGTATTGAATAGTGCCGAGATGTAACATCAAAGGTCCCAGTGCTTGGTGACAAACTTGACAATCATTTGGCGACTTGGAGACGAATTTAGCGACTTTGGCGACAAAATGGAATGTACCCGAAACATCGAGAATTTTCCCTATCCATCCATTAGGAGCCGACACACATCCAGAATGTTTCTGATCGGTTCAGAAGGCTTTTAGCTCCTCCTTCCGTCACTATATAAGGTAGCCAGTCAGCAGAGTTGTCGGAATCGACGTTAGATAACGGGTCCTCCAGAGGAGAAGACAAGAAGCGGCAGAGCCAAGTAAGTGCTGAACTGAGGTATGTGCTTCGTAGTCTATTGAGGAAGGAACGTTGAGTACTATAACCAGTGCTGTGGATATTATCGTTATTATGTGCTGTTGTGTGCTCGTCTCAACTGTAAAGAAACGTCGTCTGTGTTGTGTCTTCTACTAAAGGACTGCTTATTGTGTGCTCATCTTCACATACCGTACACCACACTATACAGGTAAAAAGAACCCGACTGATAAGGATAGGAAATCCGTAACAATATAATGAGAAATTCAACAATTATATGAAAAGGAAACATCATTAGGTAAAATTGATTTTTTTATATAGACAAGATTTTTACGCAGAACTAATGAACATTCATAGCACTGTTTTCTAGGGGCATTTTAAACATATAAGTTAAGTACTTGTACAAAAATCAGCTTATAAAATCTGTAGATGTTCATCTTGGTACATTAACATATTTTAGAAAATCTTCAAAATATGTCATTGCTAGAAAAACAATTATGTTTAAATAAATATATTAGAATCAGTCGAATGCGAATATTCATCGAAAATTTTTCGGTAAAGTTAATTTTGTCAGTAAAATCACTTTCTGCTTCATTTCAAACGTGAAATATTTTTAAATGCATGCACTGAAATCGGTTGAAAAGGTCACTCGTAGTGGAGGTCACAAAAGAGGAAACTACAGAGTCAATCCATTCGATTGAGCTAAAAATATAATAGGGTTGTCCGAAAATCCATTCCTAGAGGTCTGAGATACTGCACATCCCCAGTTCAGGGTTAGTAGTAAAATGCCAAGGGATATAATTATCCTTAAGTCTGGATGTAAATCGTGCATTGATAACAAATTAAAATAAAATTTACTAATTTCTTTTAGAACTAAAAGTAAATTATTGTCAGTTAAGGTATCCGACACCCTTAAAAACGCTGGTTATTGACCACATTGGTGACTTTTTTAAAATTGTTATTTCTTGTAGTTTCGACTTTCCTCTTTCTAAAATAGTTCATCTTTCATAAGAAAAGGAAGGCTTGATTTATCATCCAGGATCACCTACTTTTCAAATAAAATTTGTTTTCAACTATAATGCTCTAAAAACTCTAATTTTTCATAACAATTCCGCACAATTAATATGATGTCTCAAAAGCTAATAGAGGTATTTACTTAAAAATTCAGCTTTTGTTTTAAATGATATGGGCGATGAAATAAACCAAAATGTTTATTATTAGTCAAATACTTTTTCATTTGTAGGTGTTTGTAGAACAATTAAGTTGTAAATTTATGGAAAAAAATGTATATATGCGTATATTTTTACCCATGACTTCTTTGTATCTGAATATTTTTATTAGATTTTGGTCCATTTCATTCATCGTTATAATCTATAATTTGTGGACAAAGAAAAACAGGATTTCTACATTACAATTTTGTGTAGGTTGTTAACAGTTTTGGCTGAACTTCATTAAAATTGACTACCGATGTTCCTATTTATGAAAATATATTTTATTTTAAAATAATTTTGTTGTTTTTATAATATTTTGTATTATAATTGACAACACATCTAAAAATTATAGTTTGAATTTTTTTAAGTCCAATTTTTTTTAAAAAATCCTTCAAACGTACGATACCTTAAATGGTGATCGTTTATTCAATTAAAAATAAGGAAAGAAGTTAAATTGGTTGCCAAATGGAAGAAAATACATATTCATTAAACATAACATCAATATGGAATCCTTTTTCACATTCTCTGAGTTAACGACCGATGAAACTGAACAACGGTTTCCAAACTTAGTATCAAAAGTTGCAATGGTTATTTATTTAAGGTTTCCGACTACATTAAAAGCAGTGGTTATCGAACACGTTGGTGATTTTTTTTCAATTATTATTTCTTGTAGTTCGAACTGCCTCTTTCCAAAATTTCTAAGAAAGGGAAGGCCTGACTTATCATCCAGTGTCTCACACATTCTACAACTAAAATTTATTATTAACTTCAATTTTATAAAATTTCTCAAAAAATACTAAAGATATTGACATAAAAAGGTACAGCGTGTGTTTTTAATAATATGGACAATGAAATGGACCACAAGTTTAATTATTGGTGACATGATCTTTTCATTTATAGGTGTTTTTAGAAAAATTAAGTTGTGATTTCATGGAAAAAATGCATATATGCGTATAATTTTACCCTAAACGTCATTGTATGTGAAGATATTTATTAGATTTTGGTTCATTTTATTCATCATTATATTCTATAACCAGTATACAAAGAAAAACAGGATTGCTGCCTCACAATTTTGCTTAGAGTGTCAGCCATTTCGGTTAAATTTCATCAAAATTTACCACAAATTATCCTGTTTTTTAACATCTATTTTGAAATAATTTTTTTATTTATAGTATTTGCAATTGACAATACTTTTAAAAATCATAAATAATTTTTGAAAAATCCAATTTTTCAAATTTTTTCCTTCGAACGTAGGCGGATACCTTAGGGAAAAATATTAGAACACACGGTCACACGAAGTAATCAAATGATTATTCGAAGTATTAATTTGTTGTTTATTAACAAATCTTCAAAAACTTAATTTATTTTTAGATTGAAAGATGCTTTAAATCCAAAATTTGCTGACTTTCCGAAATAAAAAGAATTAAATTTTCAAAAAAAAAAATAAATAAATAAATAAATAAATAAATGAAGAAAAAAATTATTAAATTTTAAATATAAAAAATATAAATATCATAATTAAATATAAATTCATTATGCAAAACTTAAAGTATTATAAAAATATATGTTTTGAAATACGAAAAAAATTTGCATTTCTTAATATTAATTGAATCAGCTGAAAACTGAAATAAGTACCTTTAATTAACTAACACAGATTATAGTCATAACAGTGACAGAATATTTAAACTTTAAAAGTTCCATATGAATTAAAATTTTTCTGTCATATAATCTTACAATATAACTTAAATACTACCTGGAAAAAGGATTGGGTTGAAGGATGCCAGCTTTTGTATTCTTTCTTGAAAATTACTCGTTTTCTTAAGCTTCAAACTATAGCTGGCAGAGCATCTGAAATTCTTAAAACTGAATAATACTCCAAGCAATTTAGAATACCATCGGTTTAGTTTATTCTTTTCACTTCACATCATAACTTACAAACTATTTCCAGATTCCAAAAGGTTTACAATTGATCATAAAATATTTTACAAAAAAATGAACAAATAATATTAACAAATAAGTTTATTAAAGAAAAAATCGTTTGCTTTTACTATTTAATAATATTTTAACGGAAATAAAAAAATAGTGGCAGTTATAAAATGTATGAAAAGGAATCGTCTGCTAAATGTTTATTAACAGATTCAGATTATGATATTGCATTACGATTCAGATTATGATATCATTTTAAGATTATGACATACATAACTCTAGTTTTCACTAAAAAAACTAAAATGAAGACTTGCTCTTTGAACTATCCTTAATTGTTCCCAACAATAAAATTTCATTAAAAAAATTAGATTCGTAGCTTGTAACAATCACTGTATAGGAAGAAATTTCTTTAAATATTTGAAAAATATCCTAAATAAATATAAGAAAGAGAATAACTATATAATCAATAGTAACAAAGTTGTTTTAGATTTTCTAAAAGATAACAATATTAATAAACTTAATGGTTATGATTTTGGAAATTTGTACTCTAATCTACCTCATAAAAAGTTAAGAGGTGTCTGTATCAATATATATGACAAATATGTCAATAGAAATATTATTGATAAAAGTAATTTTCCATAACTATGCAAATTCAATATTGAAGAAAATTACATTTTTAACGGAATTAATTTTTATAAACGTGTAAAAAAATTCCTATGAGAACAGCTTTTTCAAGTAGTTTAGTCAATATTTTCCTATATTATCATGAGAAAAAAATAATTAAATACTACTTAATAAACGAGTGGAGATATATTGATGATTTTATTTTGTTAAAATTAGATAATTCTTAAGTTGTTATTAATTGTTAAACATAAGATTTAATTTTAACTCAAAGAAACGAAAATTGTCTTAAAGCTACCTATCTGGATTTAAATAAAGAAATTTCTAACAGAAAAACTTTAATAGGTATTTATCATAAAAGGGATGAATTTAATTATAGAATAATTGAAATTAGCAACTATGCTTCTAAGTTAAATTCTAAAATTTTCAAAAATTTAAATTTGTTATTTCAATAATTTTTTTATTTCAATAATAAATTTAGTTTAAAGAGGTGTAATTACACTAACAAATTTAATTGCTTCACATTGTGTTTTGGAGTTGCGCTTTCAATTCTTAAGTGTTTTGCTTTCATTTTTAATGAATTTGGTTCTATGTTTTATGGTATTTTGTTGTTGTTTTTAGCTATAATCTTATACAGATTTAAAAAAAAAAATTGGAAATAATTTTGCTTGTTATTGTATAATTACTTTTGACTTTGTAATACTAATTTTATCTCGAAAACCTCGTTTTCTTGGGATTTTCGGATCATGAGGGGTCAATATGCTGGATAAAAGTCAGACCGCTCACAGAAAATTTCCCTGGTTTGAATCCCTGCCTGTAGGTGGCCTCTGAGAAAGCCCTCATGCCGGTTTCATTATATCTTTTGGGGGGGTTCTTTTACTTTAAACTTAATATTCATTTCTAATATTACTTTATTTTGAATGCATTTGATTAAGACATAGGACAATATTCAAAGGAAATTTTTTTGAAAAATTGGATTTTTCAAAAAATATTTAAAATTAAGGTTTTTCATGTATTGTCAATAGTAATACAAATTACTATAAATACAAAAAAATATTTGAAAATATAATATATTTTTAGGAATAGGAAAACTTGTGGTACATTTTAAGGAAATTGAACCAAAGCGGTTCACACTCTGCACAAAATGGTAATGCAAAAATCTTAATGATGAAGGAAATGAACCAAAATCTGAGTAAAACGTTGCGATGCAAAGAAGTGATGTCTAAAAATATACGTATATATGCCTTTCCTTTTATAAATTCGCAATTTAATTTTTCTAAAAACACCTATAAATGAAAAAGTATTTTACCGATAATAAAACTTTTAGTTCATTTCATTGCCCATATTATTTAAAACACATGCTGAAATTCTTCAGTAAATACCTCGATTAGTTTTTGTGATATCATACTAACGGTGGAGAAATTTTATGAAAATTCATGTTTTGCGAAAATTGAAGTGTAAGACAAAATTTAGATGAAAAAATATGTGACCTTGAATGATAGGTCAGGCCTTCCTTTTCCTAGAATAAACTGTTTTGGAAAGAAGAAATTCCGATGTACAAGAAATAAAAAATTTAGAAAATTTCATCAATGTGTTTGGTAACCTGTGTTTTTAATGTAGTCGGATACCTTAACTAATACAGATTGTAGTAATAATAGAGACAGCATATTTAAAAGTTCCCTGTGTATTAAAATTTTTATATTATAAAATCTTATTTACTCTTACATGCGTATGTATTTGATATATATTTTTAAATATCCAGATATCACATTATTTATCTTGAACGTATTATATTAGGATTAATTTCAATTCATGCATTTTAAATAGAAAACTAATTTTAATTCTTAACAACATACACCCAATTTCTTAGGAAATTTTATAATTAAATCAAATGGATATGAAATAAAGTTTAAATATTTCCAGAGAATATGTTTCTATCTTTTTTAAAAATATCATTTATAGAAAGATTTTAATTGCATTATTAAAAATGTAATTTCTGTACATAGCGTTACTTTGAATAGTTGTTATATTAATACTTAATTAATTATTATATAGAGTAGATTAGATAGTTATCTTGCATAAATGTAAGAAACAATTTTTGGATGTTAATAAAAGTTTATAAGAGATCCTGTTTCATGATTAATTTATGTATTCATTAATATAAAGTGTATTTGATTTCCAGAAAATATTGACATAATGTTAAATAAAGATGGATAATTTTTTAAACTGAAAACTGCATTGAACGGGATTGAAAAAGCAAATACAATATACGTATAATCAGTTCCTTAAATAAATATATAGAGAGATATCATATGGTGTAGCTCTGAAGTTATACGTATTATTAATAGTATTATTTTTAAATGATGTTTAAAAGTATAATAAAAAGGAACGTCATTAATTATAAAAATTTCTATTGATCTAAATTTTAATAAGATTTAAATATGAATGTTCTCCCCCAATAATAAAGAAGAAAATATGCATTTGCATATGTATTCCCAACGGGTCATGAAATTTGATTTAAGGTTGCCAATTTTGGTACACATATAATTTAGAAAATGGAAATGTACATGTTGCTTTTTTTTACTTTTAGAGTGTTAATTTATAAAAAAAATGTAATCTTTCAGAATTTTCCACAATAAATTGAGAAAATATTATTTGACGAAATTTATTATTACACCGTTGTAAAACTCAAAATATTAATTTATTAGGATACCAATTTATTTTTTATACAAACAGTTCTTTAATTGAAAAGTTTTAAACAATTCTGTTGCATTTTTGAACTACAAATTATTTCATTACTGCACTGAAATTCTAATTACTCTAATTGTTTTATCAATACCTATTCGCAAAATTATTAGCCACTTTCAAATTCTCAGCAATAATATTTATATTTATGACTTAGTGAATTTATTTGGGTAGTAAAAAGGAATTAAATTGCATTAACCTGAAAGATATGATGCAATTAGAAGATAAATTATTTTGATAACTGCATATTTAAAGATAATATATCAAATAACTGAATTCCAGAAAAAAAATTATCTATATAATAAATGGATTAGGTGTAAAAATTTAAAATTTGAAGTTTCAATGCCTATTACATTCCGATAGTTAAAATCATTTGTTGAGATAATTACGATGTTCAATCTATGAATATGAGATTGAAACTAAATTAAACAGAAACAATATTCACACCAAATCAACACCTTCAGTACTGTAATTAATTAATTCTCAAGGCTAGAAATGCACTGCAAATATTTTCTCTCGAAATATTTATTTTAGACCATTTACTCATTTAGAATTGATATTTCTGATAATTTTGTTAATAAAAGTTACCTTGTTAATTCTGTTTAAATTTAGAATTCTCGGAGCGGTCATATAATACTCGTTAAAATTTCAATAATTAAATATTTCATGTAACTCCTATTTTAATAGCTTCTTCACCAAAATATTTAAAGCTTCACATTTCGATAGTCATATAATTCACTCATAATATTATAAAGCCATAACACAATATGTATATCTCTAATTTTCTGTTAGTACCCGTAGAGTTTATGTTTTATATTAAAGAGAAAATGATGAAACTGCAATTAATATAATTTTTTTATTGAAACGAAATAAAAAATATGAGCATTGAAAACAGAATCTGTGAGCATTTAAATCTTATTAGCACTAATGACTATCGTTTTTAATTTCTGTAATATTTCAATAATTTTTTTCAAAATTTTATCAGATTCCTCATAAACAGATGGATTAATTAACAATGTTTAATTTTAAATTCATGACACACTAAACAAATAAACTGAATCGTTTAAAATAAACGTTCTAAAACATGCCGTATTAGCTGGAAAAAAATTATTTAAAAAACAATATAATTCTTTTGTTGAATTTAGTATGAATTTAAAAAATCTAATTTCCAATAACTTTTTATTGCAAGCCTTCTCCAATTTTCAGAAATAAGTAAACCTGAAACAGCGAAATTTAATTTTCTCTAATAAGATGTTTATATTACTTTCCCGTAAAATGTAGTTTGAATCGAGAGATTTATGCGTAATAGATTATAAAAATAAATACAAAATGCAGGCATTTTTAAATCTTTATTATAAATAATAATGTTTGAAATAGCAAGAAAAGGTATGCAAATAATTTAATATGCATATATTTCGAAGAAATTTCTTGCCCACTTGAAATTAATATAATAGAAAATTTTATAACAGTACATTTAAATTACGGATATTGAAATTTTAGTTGAAAGGATCTTCTATTCTTTTTTAAATCCTTCATAACAACTTTTCTTATTTTCTTTTGTTATGGGCTGAATACTTATTTCTGTAAGATCCATGTAATACTTTGTGGTGAACGAAGGTTTTATAAATACTTCAATAATAAAAAATTAATTCTTACAGGTGTTTTTTTATTATTAATCAGCCACTTATAAGAAGTCCATCTCTTTCTTAAGACGTTTTGGCATTTCATTGTGTCTGTTCATAAAATGATAAGTAGGAAGTCAATTCAATGTAAGTACTAACTTCGTAACATGCAACGCATCTTAACGTTGTTGAAAAGAAATAATCCTCGATCTTTAAGAAATACAAAAGAAAAACTTTTACTACTTCTATACTATAAAAGAAGTATAGAAGTAGAAGTATTAAGTACTAAGAAGTATTTTTGAAAAAGAATTGGAACATCAAGCCCAAATGCTGAATACCAATGGTTTGCGTTATCTTTTGAATAATAATAATTTTTTTTTTTGAAGTTCCAAATCCATTTTTTATAACTACAAATAGTTAAAAAAACATCTTCTTATATGGAAAAATAAATTGCAAATTAAATACTTTTGAGCAATTTAAAGTGTATTCTGTTTTCCAGAAACGCTATAAAACTATATATGTTTGTATTTTTAAGAAAACATTGACATGAAATTTTCTACAGCAAAATAGTTTATTTATAGCAAATCACTAAACATGGATAAATTAAATCAACTTCAAACTCACATTAAATCGAATGAATTATTCCAAAGTCAAATCAATCAATTAATCGAGGAATTGATTTGAATTTCGTAAAACTCGCTTTTTCCCGATTAACTTTTAAAATTTTATCATTGAGTTTAATTTTAAAATGTAAATTGGATTACACGAAATTTTTAATAAAGAATTTGAAAGGTTAGTTCAACTTTTTCAAATATCTAGAAAATGAGGGGTGAGCTAAAAATGTGTAAAAGCAACAGTATTTCGAAAATAGAAATTTTGCATAGGAATATTATAATATACAGCGGAGACAGACAGCACTAGTTATCTTAGATTGGACGTTCGAGCAAATAGTGTTAGTACTGAGACCTTGAACAGCGACAGTAATAGAAAAACGCCTAGAGAAGTGGTCTCGCACAGAGATGTGAGTGGTGATACAATTTCTATGGGATAAAAACGTGTCCCCATCGGATATTCACATGTAAATCGTCGAAATGTACGGGGGAAGAAGCAATAAGTTGAAAATAAGTGGTGAAATAATGCCATTCTTTTGAAGCGAGTAGAGAGAAATAATGGAGACTTATAGGTAGGATATATGGAATTACCCTGTATAAAGCCCCGATTTGGCTCCCAGAGACTATTTTCTTTTTCCGGCGTTGAAGGAACACTTATCCGAAACGAAGTTCAAATACAACGATAATGTTCAAGAAGCTGTCGAGAATTGGTTTCAATAGCCAGGGGCCTGATTATTACCAATACAAGTTTAAGAAACGGGCCCAGATTTGTGATAAACTTCTCAACCGGTTTGGTCATTATGTAAAGAAGTAACCACCACTTATATCTCAAATTTCCCTTTTTTATCCTGAGTTTATTGGTAATGAAACATTTTTTTTGCATTATAAGCTTTTTTTAAATCACCCCTTGTGTTTAATTGGATAGGTTTAGTTTAATTTAGTTTAGTTATATTGCCGTCCTGTTCTGAAGCAACACTAGGGTTGTATTATAACGGACCTCGTCATTTTGAATCACTGTCAGATGACGAGGATGAAACCTGATTTACCACCCCTCTTTCCACACCACACCTGCGGAAGGACGTTGGGCCTGACATATTTAACGAGACCCCTCACACGACGGTTCTTAGTTGGAATTGAGTTTCGAACCTGAAACCCTCCGGTTCTGAAGCCGAGACCTTACCACCACAGACCTTATCTTATTCACAGAAATTAAAATACAGATTCTTCATAAACAAATACAGATTCACACATTCTTAAATAAATAAATAAACATTCTTTATTCAGCTATCAAATGAAGTTATGATGATTAAATTTCATTATTATAGTTATTTGAAAGATTCAAGGGCCTTCTTAATCAATATACGACCCTAACATCTAAGTGGATGTTGATTTGTCTAAATGATTTGATACTTCTTCTTCTTGCCTACAGTCGACCACCCCGCCACCACTAAACGGAGCAGTATCGACAGGATTTGTTGGGGTCGACTGCTGAATTAGTATTCTCCAACTTCACATGGACCGATCAGTCAAACCAGCATTCCTTTCGGGGTTGCGAATAGCTGCCTTTCTCCCCACTTGCATACTCTCAAACAGTTGGAATGAAACTGTCAGACCAATTAGGTATCATAGGGTTTTGAGATAACCTAATACCATTAGTACTGTACTTAAACCATTTTTTTTTCAATATTTAGGTCATCCCTTAAAAGGGGCCGCGGTGGCCTGGTGGTAAGGTCTCGGCTTCGGAACCGGAGGGTTTAAGGTTCGAGACTCGATTCCACCGAATAACTGTCGTGTGAGGGGGTCTCTTGCACGTTAAATCTGTTACGCCCAACGTCTTTCCGTTGGTGTGGCGTGGTGTGGAGAAAGGAGTGAAAGTTCAGGTGTCGTCCTCGTCATCTGGTCGTGGTTCAAAATGATGAGGTCCGTCCCAAAATAGCCCTCATGTTGCTTTAAACGGGATGTTAATATAACTAAACCAAACCAAAACCCTTAAAAAGATGGGATAGTATCAAGAATCTGCTTAATGTGATATATATAGAATGGGGATATCGAATAAATACTATACTGGTTACAGTATTGTATTTAGAGCTGCCATAATTGATATAATATTTGTTTTTTGGGTAAAATATGTTTGTCGTATAATCAGCGTTTATATATGATATCTGTTTATAATATTTCGATACATACCATCCTCTTTATAAGCTGAGGAACAAAGTTGATAATCCAAGCTGGATTTTTCAATCAATAAGGCACCATGTCTTAAATTTACTTTATAAAGGAAGAAACATGATTTCGTTACCAGTGCATCGCTTCCAAATATTCAATTCGGACAAAGGAACTAGATATAAAAGGAATCAATGGAAACGGTCTGACTCGGTTGTAAATTATTCCACAAAAGAAGAACAGACCAGAATGTTTCTTCGATTTTTTCCAGAAACTCCTTTTTTTAAATATACACAATAGAATGTGATTTGGAAAATTCGAAATAAGTTTTCAAAAGCAGGACGAAACAATAAGCCGAATGGGGGACACGACCGTTCCAAGACCACAGTGCATTCTATTGAAAAAGAAAATTGTAAAGGTTCATAATTTGGCTTTACATGAATTGGGAGGTTACTAAAAACCGGAATATCTATATTTTAGTAGTTCATAGTATCCTTTAAAATCTTTTATGTTTTTCAATGTTTCTTTTTTCTTGTAAGATTAATTTTATTTTACTATGCTGTGAAATATATACACTTATTTTACACACACACACACACACACACACACACACACACACACACACACACAGCATATTTAAGAGGATAAAGAAAGAACATAATATCGAAAGTTATAAAATATTTGCTTATTACTTTCTTCTGCAACCCTATATTTTGTATTTGTTTACTTAGTTACATTACTTTACTCATTTTAGAATGATCGAATTACAATCCATAACAAAATTATTCTTATAGAGAAATTATTCTTATAAGAAAGAGAATAACAAAGTTATTCTCTTTCTTATATTTATTTAGGATACTTTTCAAATATTTAAAGAAATTTCTTCCTATATAGTAATTGTTACAAGTTACGAATCTAAATTTTATTGGTTTTTTTTTATGAAATGATCTTGTTGGGAACAAATAAGGATAATTCAAAGAGCAAGTCTTAATTTTTGTTTTTTTAGCGAAAGCTAATGTTCTGTAAGTATCCTAATCTTAATCTGTAAATAAACATTTAGCAGACGATTTCTTTTCAAATATTTTATTATTGCTGCTATTTTTATTTCAGCTAAAATTTTATTAAGAGGTAAAAGCAAACGAATTTTTCTTTGATAAACATATTTTGTTAATATTATTTGCTTATTTTCTTTTTTGTGTAATATTTTATGATCAATTGTAACCCTTTTGGAAATTGGAAATAGTTTGCTAGTTTTAATGTGATGTGAAAAGAATGAACGAAACCGATGGAATTCTTAATTGCTTGGAGTATTATTTAGTATTTATTTGTATTATTCTAAATTGATTGGAGTATTATTATATTTAAGGAAATTTCCTCTCATACGAATCTAAATTTTATTGTTTTTTTTTTGTATGGAATTTTATTGTTTGGAGCAAATAAGGATAATTTAAAGAGCAAATCTTCATTCTTTTAGCTAAAGCTAGTGTTCGATAAATATCATAATGTTAATCTGCTAATAAACATTTAGCAGACGATTCCTTTTCATACATTTTATAACTGCCACTATTTTTTTATTTCCGTTAAAATATTATTAAATAGTAAAAGCAAACGATTTTTTCTTTAATAAACTTATTTGTTAATATTATTTGTTCATTTTTTTGTAAAATATTTAATGATCAATTGTAAACCGTTTGGAAATTGGAAATAGATTGCAAGTTATGATGTGAAGTGAAAAGAATAAACGAAACCGATGGTTTTCTAAAGTGCTTGGAGTATCATTTAGTTTAAAGAATTTAAGATTCTCTGCAAGCTATAATTTGAAGCTTAAGAAAACGAGTAGTTTTCTAGAAAGAATAAAAAAGCTAGCTTCTTTTAATCCAGTCCTTTTTTCAGGTAATATTCAAGTTATATTGAAAGATTTTATGACAGAAAATTTTTAATTCATATACACTTTTAAAGTTTAATATGCTTTCACTATTATGATTATAATCTGTGCTAGTTAATTAAAGGTACTTATTTCTGCTGATTCATTTAATTTTAAGGAATGTAATTTTTTCGTATTTCAAAACATATATTTTTATAATATTTTATGTTTTGCATTATGAATTTAGATGGGTTTTTTATATTTAATTTTTTTTTTCGAAAATTTAATTTTTTTTTTTGGAAAATCAGCAAATTTCGGATTGAAAAGCATCTTTTGATCTAAAGATAAATTAAATTTTCACAGATTTGTTAATAAACAACAAATTAATATTTCGAATAATCATTTGATTACTTCGTGTGACCGTGTGATCTAACATTTTTCCATAAGGTATCCGTCTACGTTCGATGGAATTTTTTTAACTTTTTAAAACTATAATACAAAATACTATATTATAAATACTATAAAAACAATGAAATTATTTTTAAATATAATATATTTTAATAAATAGGAAAATTTGAAGTAAATTTTAATGAAATTGAACAGAAACGGTTCATACTCTACACAAAATGATAATGAAGCAATCCTATTTTTCTTTGCACACAAGTTATAGAATATAATGATGAATCAAATGAACCAAAATCTAAGAAAGATTTTGAGAGGCAAAGGAGTTATGGATAAAAATATACGTATATATGCATTTTTATATATATTTACAACTTAATTTTTCTAAAAACACCTATAAAAGAAAAAGTATTTCACCAACAGTAAAACTTTTGGTTTATTTCATTGTCTATATTATTTAAAACAAACGCTGAATTTTTTTATGTAAATACATCTATTCGTTTTTGAGACATAATGTTAACAGTGCGGAATTTTAATGCAAATTAAACTCTTTGGAGCATTGTAGTTAAAGACAAATTTTATTTCAAAAATATGTGACCCTGGATGATAAGTCAGGCCTTCCTTTTCTTAGGAAAGATGAACTATTTTGGAAAGAGGAAATTCTGAACTACAAGAAATAATAAAAAACGTCGCCAATGTGGTTGATAAACAGTGTTTTTAACGTAGTCAGATACCTTAACTGACAATAATGTTCTTTTAGTCGGAAAAGAAATTAGTAAGTTTCATTTTGATTTGTTATCACTGAACAATTTACATCGAGACAAAAGAATCATTACCTCTCTTTGCATTTTGTATTAACCCATTACTAGGTAGGTGCAGTATCTCAGACCTCTAAGGATGGACTTTGGACACCTCTATTCTATTTTTAACTGAATCGAATGGGTTGTCACTGTAGTTTCCTCTTTCGTGACCTCCACTATGAGTGCACCTTTTCAACCTATTTCAGTAGATGCATTTAAAAATATTTCAGCTGATTCCTTGCACGAAATCTAAGAGACCGCACTTCACTTTTAGTGCTCCAGTATTATACAAGGTTCCGTAGATGGCTCAAGAACTTCGTCGTCAAATTATCATCCAATTTGCTGATCCTATTATGAAGCAGTGCTAAACTGACGTTTGAAATGACACAGAAGAAGATTTCAGTGACAAAGTTAATTGTGCAAAAGAGTTTTCCGATGAAAGTTCACATTCTACTCATTCTGATATGTGTGCTCAAATATAATTATTTTTCTAGGCATAACGTATTTTTGAAAATTTTCCAAAATACGTTAATAAACCAAGATGAACATCTACAGATTTTTATAGGTTGATTTTTGCGCAATACATAACCTGTATGTTTAAAATGCCCCTAGAAAACAGTGCTATGAATGTTCATAAGATTCTGCGTAGAAATGATATAGATAAAAAAAATTCAAATTTTTTCATTGTCATTTTTTATTTTTATTTTGCATATAATTGTTGAATTTTCCATTATATTGTGTTCTATATACCTTTGCATGCTGGGAAAATGAATATAATTTTAAGAAAGCATAAAGTAATACTTTTGTTCAAGAATATTATTTGTTTTGACATGAAATTTGAGAAGAAAGTGTACGTTCAAACACAATGACTTTTTTCAGTGATTATATATTTCTAAAATATATTTATGCATCAATAAAAATATCTGAAGGATACATTGCCTAGTTTTGATATGAATACTTTCATTAGAAAATTTAATTTGAAGGTAAAATGAAAGACTCCCCAGCTAAGCCACACATTTTTATCTCCCCAGTTAAGGGTTACATTTATTTATCTGCATTTTAAGTATCTTCCTAATAATGTATTGAATTAATTGTGATATTTGCAATACCCTTTAGCTGTTTGGTTGCGCTTTACTGTGAAATTGTGTCCTAAAGCATTCGTGGAATACTGATTGCTCATTTCTGTTTGAGAAATGACCATTACCATACTGCTATTGTGGGATGACGCTGATGCCCGTTTGTAGCTAAGCCATAGATTCCATAGTTCCAGGTACCCGTTCCTAGTTGAGCCATGAAATCAATGCGCTTCCACTGCAACATTAACATATAGATACAGAATGTGATAGAGAATATTTAGTATTGGTTGTATATTATGCTCGAACTATTATTTCTGAAGAATGATTAAATTATTTTCCTGAATTCCACACTAGAATTGTTGTCATCCGAAAGAATTATTTATTGAATTCAATTATTTATTTTTTTCAATTTAAAAATATGAATACTTGCATTAATGCAAAAGTATTTAATCTGTGATTAGAGCCTACTCTTATTATCAAACTAGCTGGTACACTACGCGTTGCTGCGTAAGAAAAAAATGATATCGGAAACATCGTTTGGAATTTGAAATAGCTCTCTTGTTCAATTAAGAATGATATGCCTTTTCTTGTCGGCGATGAATACGTTCATTGAAATGGAAGGACATATAAAAGAGAAGCATAAATAGCATTCATTCTATTTTTCCTTATTCTATTCTTAAAACAAATATTCATTTTTAAATAACAGTTTTGTGTACTCTTTTAGAATTGCAAAACTTGGTGTTCTTTCAGAATGGTCATGAAAGAAACTATTAATGGTATCCCGTGATTCGTTTCATATTCAATCAGAATTCTCAAGTTTAATGTTAGAAAACGTGATTGGAATATTGTCTTTTGAAATTGATCAGACATATAAAATATATTTATGCCGTGAAATCTTTAATATAGTTGAAAGGTTAATTTTTTGAAAACTATAAGATAATTCAAAATCATTTGCACTATAATATTTTCAGAAGTGACTACAAAAAACGTTAGTATTTTATTCAATATTTAGTTTAAGTTTCAAGCCTACAGGATTGGCTCCCCTAAAAAGATTTCGCATACTCTCTAATAAAACTATTACCTCAGACAACACCAGGCCGCGGTAGCCTGGTTGGTAGAGCGTCAGTCTCGTAACCGAAAGGTCGCGGGATCTGTCCTCGTATTGGCCATAGACCAACGTGTTGGCTCATGGCAGTTGGTGCACGTTCAATAGGTCGTGACTGCAAAGTCTTCTAAGTTCCCATAACGGAACGATACCTCTGGGGGTACTGAATCAGGGATGAGCCGGTCTCTGATTTGGATCTAGATTCTGACTTGCGGATGGATGAACGAGTGTATAACTGAGTTCGACCACCCCCTAAAAAGGGTTGTGTCGTGAGTGTGAGCTACAAGTCAGACTTCTGCCCTCTGGGTGCTCAGGGGACTTTACCCTCAGAAGCTACTGCACCCCTTTCCGTGAAAAACATGGACAAGACAAAAAAACAACAATTTACGTACAATAGCTACGAAAAATTAGCATCTAACTTGAATTTAGCCTCTTTACTGAATCTGCTGTCTCCTTGGCGAGTTATTAGTGTTTAATCCATGGTTAATAGGTGCGATAAATAGATCTGAAAATATATTTTTATACTTTAGATAATTTTATTAAGCCTATAACCTTCGCGTAACTGCAAGCAATATGTTTTCGAAGTTTCATCGGAATCGGATGAGCGGTACGGCTTTGCATGAGAGATATACAGACAAACATTCATTTTTATTTATATAGATAGTAAGAATTATTAGTATATCTAAATAATTCATTTGAATAAACTGTCTGTCTGTTAACAAATTATTATTATTAATGACAAAATTGATAAGAAAATAATGTATCCTATAATATGAATTTATCATGCCCAATTCGTATCTATATTTACAATTTAAATTGAAGATGCGGTTTAAAATTTCCTTTGGATGAAAATTTTCAAAACATTATTACGAGTAGGTAAAATTACTAGAGTGTTATTTGCATTTATCGCAAATATTTTGTATCTCATTCACAGAGATGAACTAGCAAATTTGTGTCCTTTTTGTAAAGATAAGTGGATAGATATGAATCTGTCGTATGTTAACATAAAGGAAAATTATATGTTTAAGAATGGCGAGAGGTAAAATGCCCCCACATTGTTATAAAAATCAAACAGCTTAAAAAACCCGTTTGGAATTTTGTCGTTACATTTATCTATGAAATCAAACTTAATATCATTTGAAATGTTTAACAAAAACATTTTAATTTGAAATAGGCTTTTTTAAAAATAAAAATGCCTTTTCACAGCTTAATTTTTCAATTTGATACAATAATAATAATTTTTTTTCAAATGATTCATTGTCATTTCGATTATTAACAACGCTCATTTTAATTTCACATGTATTTGATAAAGAATTTAAGTTGATGGTTTTTATAAATTTTACTAAAAAGCGTTAACGAATAAAGTTTTCTTTTTCAAAATTTGTTAAATTGGTTGCTAATTTGTTAATTATTGCTAAATTGAATTAGAAGTGCTACACATTGAAGTAACTATAAGAATTTATAAACATAGTATCTACTACTTTTTTAAAGCTTTGTTATTGCTATGAGTAAAAAAATCTTAACATAAATTTATTTCAATACTTCTGTACTTAAATCTTAAATACGAGGTTTCTTTTTAGTATGCTTCTCCTGAATACATGCCGAAAACAAAATGCAAACAACTTTTATACAAACGTCTTGAAATTTTTCTGTAAAATTAGAAATATAACATTATAAAATTAGAAATCAATTTTTTAAAAATTGGATTAAAATATAAAAATTGTAATAATTAATAAAATTTTTAATGCTAATATAAAATTTTAAAACATAATTCTTAAGTTTACAGAAATTTTCATAATGATCATTTAAGTAAGTTTAGTATTAATGTACATTAATTGTTAAAATATTCAATAATATATAAAAAATAAATATTTACAAAATAGGTTTTAATTTTTTCAAGATAATTAAAACTTTATTTTTTTAATCAAGAAAATATTTTAGAAATTTTAGTTTCCGTATATTTAATATCCAATATATAAGCAAGCAAAACATATTTTTTTCTCTAAATTGTAAAGAAATTACTTTGCAGTTCTGATAATTTGATTAAAGAAAACTCCATGTAAGAAATTTAAAAACGCTTACTTCTAGTCTGCTTTACATTTGCAAATACTTTTTGGAGACTGACATTTTGCATTCCTCAAGAAATGGGATGGAGAGTAAGTTCGTTTTTATCAAAGACTTTTTTTTAACGAAAATCATTAGTAATAACAATCGATTATCTATTCTGCGTTGCTGTTTACGACCTCCTCCCACCTCTCGACCGATGCGTCGATGACGTTCAGCAAAAAATCACCCTGTCTAGTCTTTAAGGCCCTCTTTATTTTCGAGGCTAACGCCCCTCATATTTAGACAGGTAGTGGAATGATTATCCGAGGGCGCAAGATCCGGAGAATACGGGGGATACTGAAAGACCTCCATTCGAGCTGTTGGTGTGCGGCTTTGATGACTTGTGCAACATGGGGCCTGGCGTTGTCGTGAGGAAGTATGATTTTTCCTTGTCGATGTTGTCTTTTCAGTCCCATAGCCTCTTTCTTGTTGTGTAGCTGGGCTATGTAGAGCTCCTTGGTGAGCGTGACATTCTTTTCGAGCGTTTCATAGTGCACCATACCCCCCATTTCCACCCCCCTCCCAAACGCAGATCAGGATCTTTTTCGGATGGAGGTCAGGCTTGGCCATTTCCGAGCTGCAGACTTGCTCATGACCCCTTCTCCGTATTCGTTGCAAATGTCCCGTACTGCTTCAGCAGTTTTTTAGTCTCGATTAAAAGTGATGAAGAGCAGGTGCCGAAATTGTTGATTTTTACCTCCTGGATATTCCATTTCTAAGCCTTGAAAGAAATTAAAAATTAAATGACTCAAAAAGACGATTAGCACAGTTTTGTAGAGCAGAAAGAGCTCGATTGAATGAATACCATGCCCTTTGTCGAAAAGCAAAAAAAAAAAAAAAAAAATCGTTGGAAAACAACGCAAAAATAAAAACCCTACCAACTTAATTCCCCAACAAAATAATTTTAAATTAAATAACGAGTAAAAATATAACGATTCTATTTCTTTAATAGGATAAAAATGAATTAAATATTTTGAAACACACATCGCATATTATTCG
>JAPMOQ010058881.1:606836-643118 GCA_026543055.1 Argiope trifasciata | reverse complement strand
ATTATGGAATACATGAATGCGAAAACTTATAGAAAGGAGAGTGATGTATTTTTTGATGAATTTTCTTTTGAATTCGATGCCTTAATTTGAAACAAAAACTCGAGGCTATAGAAAACAGATAACAAACAATATTTTACTATAAAGATGACGCTTTAACAATGATATGCATATAATTGCAGATGATAAAACCATAGTAACAGGGAATATCATATTAACGGTATGGAATTTTTATAAAAATGAAAGTTTTAAGAAAATTGAGAAAATTCTGTGACCCCGGATGATAGGTCTGGTCTTCCTTTTCCTAGAAAAGATAAACTGTTTAGGAAAGAGAAAAGTCTCAACTTAGAAAGATAAGAAATAATAAGAATTTGTGGTCTATAACCAGTAACCAATGTGGTAGATAACCAGTGTTTTTAACGTAATCGGATACCTTAAGAGAAGATACCTAATTTTATTCATAAATAAATGTTAGCAAACTTGTTTATAAAATGAGAAAATTTTTTGCCATCATAAGAATTGTCAAATAAATTATACCGTATCTCATTTTTGCGATAATATATTTATTGATCTGAAATATTTAAACTAATTCACATTCTTAAAATCGAAAAAAAAAAAACGTATTTGCAATTTTCTTTGAAATATTAACTTTTGTACGTATGGTAAACACAAAATTATATTTTCGTTGATGTCCTGAATTTACGTTAGCAAAGACATATAAAATATTTATTGGATATCTATAATCTATTTATATAATGCACTAGCATTGTTATAAAAAGTATTAGAACGTCTTTTGAAATAAAAAATGGACTATAATTTTGGAATCGAACATTAATCACTTTAAAAAAATGTAATCATTTTTTATTTGTGGATGTATAATGATGCAAATTTTAAAAAATAAACTATTTCTTTGCACTTGAAGGAAAAATCCTTATTTTATATTTACCAGCGGGTGACCGAGCTCCGCTCGGAGAAAACAGGTATCGAAGCTAACTCGAAGATTTAAATTTTCAATTGTGATTTATCAAAACAATACATGCCATAAGAAAATTTGTGAAACCATTGGTGAAAAGATTACCGGTTAAACCTCGGCTTTTCATCGTCCACCAGCGATGTCATGTCTTGATGTTCCATTGGAAATCCCCATCTGCACTGGTCTCTTCCATGTTTGTTGACCATGCACGGAGCGCTTGGGTTCATACCACCACACGGGTTATGGATCATCCATTTCGAGATCAGTTCCGGATCATCTTCTGGAAACTTTATTAGTTCGCCATATTGGCTATAGATGGCAGCACGTTACTGCTTGAAAATTTAAGTAGCCATTATGGCGAACTAATAAAGTTTGAAAATATCCTACCTGTAACTCCGAACTGCTCGACCGTAGCGCTTCTAAAACGGCGCCAATCGATTCCTCGTGGCAAAAAACCCCAGACCCCCAAGTTTACCGGAGTTTATTAATTCTGGGGCGATTTTCGACTTGGCAACCATTCCTCGTATTATAGTATTATATATTTCTCAAAATATTGTCTTTTTTTCTAATCTTTAAAGTAGCATTTACAAATTTGCTTAAATACACAAAAAATAATATATAGAAATCTTAAGGCGAATTCAATAACCTATAAAGTAGTAAAAGGTTTTCTTTCTTTTATATAATAAACAAGTAAATTTTAACATCTTTAAATACATTTCAGCTATAGTTTACTCTTTATTTGCGTTTGAGAAAAAGTATTAGAAAATTTTAAGAGTTTTTCTGTTAAATTGTCTGTTAAAAACTCTGTGAAAACCGTCCAATGGCTTGATATCAACATTTTTCAACGCGATAAAAATAATAAAGTTAAAGCTATACCATATACTTAGAAATGTAGATAAGAGCCATTCAATTATATATGATCACAACAAGTTTTTCCTAATGTAGTTATTGTTATTTTAATTTTGAAAATTGGGAAAAAGAAATTTTCCATGGACAAATTGACATAATATTTTTACCGTATCGACCCCATGATATAGTTATGGATTTCACAGGCACCAAAGGTTCATTTACATGTAGTGGATGAATGGTGTGCTTTAGTAGAAAAACAATGATGACGTTTATTTACATAAAGGCAGGACAACACAAAAACGACAGATATGTACATCCAAGGCGAACACACAGGACAGCACACAGCACTCTACGGTCTCTCCAGACGGCTCTAACACTCCTCTGTCTTTTCTCTCTTCAGCTTCCAACTCAATTCACGACGTCTCAGTTCAGAACTCTTCCATCTTTGGAGTGCCTGTCTTTTATAGATCAGGGGAGGAGGGCTAGAAACTTCTAGACCAATCAGAGCGTATCTGGTTGTATCTCGGTTCCTATTGGATGGATCGGGAAAATACCCGATGATTCCCGCATTATCCATTTTTCGCCAAAGTCGCCAAATTTATCGCCAAGTTACCAAATGGTCGCCAAATTTTGGGATCATTTAGGAGACAACTGATAGCATCCAATACAGATGACCGTACTGAGAAGTTACTTTACAGACTTGTAACATTATGTATATGCTTTGCATATTTTATTTATTAATAGCTGGTACCCGGTACGTTGCTGGTGCAGCAGAAATAATCTTGGAAATATAGTTTGGAATTTAAAATAAATGTCTTCTTTAATTAGGAATGATAGAAAAAATAACATTTATTTTCGTATTGGAAATGAATAAATTCATTGAAATTGAAGGATGTATAAAGAAGAAGTATAAATAATATTTATTCTTTTTTTCTCTATTATTCAAGAGCTTTAGGATAGCAATATATATATTTTTTTAGTTTTTCTGTTTTCAGCAGAAACAAATAAATTTCTTGACTCTCCAACTCTCATGCATCCAGTATACAACTGGTTATGAGAAAAACATGGATTTTTCAGTTCAGGTCGTACACTTGAAGTGATTGTGCCTTGCGGATTGAATTTAATATCTTTAATGAATCTGTTGTGTCTCCTTGGAGAGTTATTTTGACAGTAATTCTTGGCTAATAAATCTGGAAATATTTTTTATAAGATAATTTTACTATGCCTCTAACCATCAAGAAAGTGCATGTAATAGGTATTCAAAGTTTCATCGCAATTCGATGAGCTGCATGACAACACATATGAGACGTACAGACGAACATTCATTTTTATTTATATAGATTCTTTAACAAAAAAGAAAATGCTTATTTTCCTTTCAGAATTGATATTTCATCATCCATGTCACTATTATCTTCTTCATTGAATGCCTTTCAAATTTAATATTTCAAATACAAACTTTTGCTTCGGTAAACATCAATTCTTTACTCTTATAATGGTGTCTCCACAGCTATAAGCCTCCGCGTCCTTTCCTTCTGGGTGAAGTCCATTTGTTTGCAATTCGCTGCCTGTCAGCGCGTTAGAGACTATTGCTCTGTCCTGATTTCCCTTCTGACTGACAGCAGGAATTTCAATCTCGGCGTGCTGTTAGAGAGTTCGCAAGGGACTTGCAATGCACGAAACAGTTTTTTTTTCATTTCGCTTTCTCCCAAATTGAGTTGTGGCAGATTTTTCTTTCAGAGATTAGAAATAAAATTGAAGGGTTTGTTTCAAAAAGGATTTAACTCCAATCAGGATAATTTGGAGTTACATCATGTTGTGAAATAAAAACTTGTTAGGTTGGTGCCAAAAATATGTAGCTCCAATCGTTAGTGCTCGCGTTAAGGTATTTGACTACGTTAAACACACTGGTTATCGACCACATTGGCAATTTTTTTAAATTTTTTTTTCTTGTCGTTCAGACGTAGACCTACCCGACCCGAAAATGTTACTTTCACGTCAAGAAATATTTTGCTACTATCTTACATTAATACCATATAAGAAGTTCTCTGTCTTGAAAGAAGTAAGATATTGAGAGCATCAATGGCTGTTATCCCCTGCATGTAAGGAATTAAAATATAGTTTTATCAATAAACTCAAGACAACACGCACACACAAAAACAAATTGAAGTTTCAGTTAGTTATCAGTTACAAAGTAATTCCACTGATGCATTTTAGTACATATTCTGGAGTTCAGTAAAAAGAGGAGGTACACAGCATTCATTGGTCATACCCGATTCAGCCACAGACATCTTTTATTTAATGATACATGTCTAACTTGCACGGCATGTCATGCGATTTTAAGTGTACGTCATGTTTTAATTGAATGTCCTGTTTTTAATAATCATCCGTTACGGTTTTTTATTGCAATTTCCGTAGACTTGAGAGAATTAATGGGTTAAAAACCTCAAATATTTTTAAACTCGTACAGTTCATTGGTTTGTTGCATTTTATTTAGGTTGTGATCAGCTGTAATTTTTTCCAATGTCAATACTTAATAACATTTTGCTTCTTTCATGCATGTTTTTTAACCTTGCATGACTTTAAATCCGAATAACATTTTAGTACCATTGAAATGTTTTTTTTAATCATTTATTGGTGCAGCATGGCCAGATATGACTTTTGAGGCAGAAAAACCTATCAACCAACCAACCAAAGAAGAGGTACAAAAGGCCAACGTCCTGGCATAGGGGTAGGGAGTTTACCCCGTCATCTGGGCGTCACGGGCTCGAGTCACGGTTCTGGCGGGGTTATTCTGGGTGGTAGTGGTGGCGAATCTAATGCCACTTGGTCATACCAAGCCCAAATGAGTGGAGCTCTTTCGAATGAAGGCAGAGATGTGCGCCTTTCGCTGTGAACGAGCACCATTCAGGTGAAAGGACGACTTTGCTCGAATACATACGACACAACAATTTTGAGGGGGCGGTCGAACTCCTTCATACATCCGCGAGTCAGGATTCAGATTCAAATCAGAGATCGATTTGACACTATTTCAGTACCGCCAAAGGTTAAAGGAACTTGGAGGACTTATCTAACGTGCCCCAACTGCCATTGGCCAAGCACGGCTGTCTTTGGCAGAGACGAGGTCAGAACTCGCCACCTTCCGGTTACGATATTGACTCTCTATCAACCAGGATACCGAGGGCAGAGTTGTTCTTCCGTGTTCTATCTGTTTGTATGAATGTGCCCCCCCCTTTGAGAGGGGTGACCCTGTAAAAAAGAATTGTGCAAGTGAATGCGAAGCATGAAGTAATCAAGTCGTACTCTTGACACTAGTGGGCGCTATTGAAGAAACAAGAGAAATTCATTTCGGCTTAAATTGCTGATAGCTTTCTGTCAGCGGTCTTGCAAAGTGCCATAAGAAACAACAACAACAAGAGGATTAAAAAGACAGAGGGCTATCGCGACTCGGAATGTTAATAAAAAGTCTCAGAAAAGTCATAACAGAATGTGTTGGATACTATTAGTCGATCACTTGGAGTTAGTTAGTTAGTCAGTTCATCGCTTGATGAGAAATTTGCAAGTTGGTCTTGTTTGCAGTTATTTTAAATTGACTATTTTTAAGGAAGATAACTTGTTTATCTAACCGTAGAAAAGTCCACAATTTGTCTCTATAATATGCATACTTTTGCACTACAAAATGATGATGATGTCTTGTCTGTGTTTTCACGGAAAAGGTGTACAGTTGCTTCTGAGGGAATAGACCCCTCAGCTCCCAGATTGCAGTCTGACTTCTAGCTCATATGAAGCTGACACACACATTCGCTTGCACAATCCCTTTCTACAGTGGGGGGGCACATTCATTCAACTCAGTGATGGAACAGCCTTGTCCGAACAGGGACTCAAACCCTGGAGAAGACACGCTACTTCTATGCCAGGACGCCGGCGAATGATAGGTTCAATATCAATAATAATCTTGCTTAGTTTTAGTTTATTTGCATTAACGCCCAGTTTTGAAGCAACACTAGGCCAATTTTGGGACGCACCTCATCATTTTGAACTGCGGTCAGGTGACGAGGACGACACCTGAGCAGTTGCAACCTTCTCTCCACACCACACCTACGGGATGACGTTAGTATTAATGTGTGTTTTTTTAAATTTTTTATTTATTACTTATTTTCTGATTACATTTTGCAAAAATAAATAAATATATAAAAATAAAAAAACTACTCAAACACAATTTTCCATTTATTTTCTGCTACATTAATTAAAGAGGCAATTTATGTCCTTTCTTACGAAAAAAACAGGGGGTGGGGACTGAGAAGATCGAGATTGTTTTGACAATAGTACAGGATGTTTAATATATTCTAGTTACATTAACGTCCCTTTGTAAAGCAACACTAGAGCTAATTTGGGACTGACCTCGTCATTTTGAACCACTGATGACGAGGACGACACCTAAGCTGGCACCGCCCACTCCACACCTGCGGGAGGACGCTTGGCTTGACAAATTTAACGTGTAAGATACCCCCTCACACGACGGTTCTCCGGTGGAATCGAGTCTCAAACCTGAAGCCCTCCGGCTCCGAAACCGTGGCCTTACCACCAGGACACCGTGGCCCATTAATACTATTGTATTAATGACTTAGGGGATCATTATGAAGGTTGAAATGATTCAATATTCCTGGTGTTGTAATTGTTTTCCTGATTAATCTGGCCAAGACAGCATCTTCCCTCTGATATTTGAACCAGGAACAGAGTGCTTCAATGCTAGGAATGTCACCTAAGAAAATGAAATATTTACTGTTTCCATAATTATTACTTGTGATCTGATGCGTCTCTTCGTTGAGGCTTAAGAAGTTATCTGCCATGTCAATTGGCGAGAATACGAGATCAGTTTGGGGAAGATCACATCTGCTGGTTTCATCGCACATGTCGCACCACTCTTGCTTTTATTAGAAGGCTGCAGATAAAAATTATGGTCCGCGGTAGCCTGGGTGGTAAGAGCGTCAGTCTCGTAATCGAAAGGTACCGAGTTCTGTCCTCGTCTCGACCAAAGATAACCGTGTTGGCTCATGGCACGTTCAATAGGTTGTGACTGCAACGTTCCCATAACAAATGACACCTCTGAGGGTACCGAATCAGGCATGAGTCGGTCTCTGATTGGATCTCCATTCTGGCTTGCGGATGGATGAATGCGTTCGACCACCCCTTCGAAAGGATTGTGTCGTGTGTGTTTGAGCAAAGCCGTCCTTTCACCTGCACGGCGCTTGTTAACAACGAAAGGCGTACACTGCTGCCATCATTCGAAAGAGCTCCGTTCATTCGGGCTTGGTATGACAGAGTGGCATTAGACGCACCACCACCAATAAAAATTATCAATTTAAAAAAAGGAAAATCTATATAAAGAAAAATTAATGATTGTCTATTTGTCTCTTCTGCCTTCCTAAAATGTTCATCCTATTGTGATGAAACTTGGTAGACATTGTTTACGCATACGGGATCATTATAAGCATAGTACAATTAACTAAAATTAAAAAATAAATTCGAATCTCAACCGCATCTATTTACCAATGATTAATCACTAAATAACTCGTCGAGGAGAATAAATTCTTTAGAAATGTTAAATCAAAGTTAAAAGTTAATATTTTGCAGCAATAGATGCAAATGTCATGCAAGTCATTCTCAGAGGTAAAAATTTAATTACAGATTATGCGAGAAAGTATTGGGGAGACCAACACTGGAGGTTTTAAATTTAAATAAAATTTTAGCGCTTTTCTCCTTAACTTCCGAAAATATTGCAGAACAAATAGTTTTGCACCCTCTTCATTTTCAAAAATTATCTTTCCTACTATATTAACCATTTTATGGTATAAATATATTTTCTATGTTCAATCAGTTTTAACAGAGAATATTTTAATCACATTTCCTAAGATTAAATTTAAGAATTCTGAACGAATATGAAACGAATCTCGAGATACGATAAATGGTTTCTTTCATTACCATTCTGAAAGAACAATAAGTTTTTCAAGTATTAGATTACAAATAATTTTGCACTATCTTAGTATTTTTAAAACTATATTAAAGATTTTATGATATAAATACATTTTCTTTGTTTAATTGAATGTAAAAAAATATATTAAGCACATTTTTTGATATTAAACACGAGAATTCCGAACGAATGTGAAACGTATCACGAGATCGAATAAATAGTTTCTTTCGCTGCCATTCTGAAAGAACTCCAATTTTCATAAATCCAAAACAATACACAAATGTAATGTATAAAAATGAATATTCGTTCGTGTTTTATGTACTGTCGTACCGTTTATCCTATTTTGATAAAACATTGCCAAATGATTGATGATTTAGCGTAATATAATTTCCTTCGGTGGCAGCAACGCACCGGGTACCAGCTAGTTAATAATATTTCGCAGCTAATAAAATTGAACTTATTATGTTTCTGTTTGGCAACACTAACCAACATTATAACAGTGTTAACATTTTTATTACCAAGACGTTTCGCTAGTCCTATTTTCTTCTATGGGGAAATCAATGCAGCGTATACGAAGTCGTTAATAAATATATACTAATCGACAAGATTATCTAAATGATGTCGTTACGTATCGCATCTTGCATCATTTAATTGTTTTCTTCCTTATGCGACACATTTCAGGTTTGAACGCCTTTTAATATATGGCTGTCTGTTTTAGATTGAAATGATCACGGTTCAAACATTGAATTATTTATCACATTGAATTATTTACATTTTGATTTTTGCAGTCATGGCAGTCCTCAGCAAATTTACGGATATATCGCTTCCTTATAATTGCTATGAGGCTGGGCATACCTGGCATCCAGATTGCAATTTTGCAGCATTCAGTTTAGGGGCAGCTATGTTCAACGAATCGATAAAAGTTTATTTTCCTTTATATGTGGTAAGTAAAAAATATATATATATAATTTTCATATTTCGCTTTTTTCTTACTTATATAGATGTGAATTAATTCTCTGATGTCAATTTATAATCAATAATAAAGTTAAATTTTTTTCTATACAGATATTACTAGAAATATTCTGATCATTTGAAAGTTTTTTCGATTGTTTGTGAATTATCCGTATAAGGTTTGAAGAATTAGATTTTTAAAAAGCTATTTAAAACTATGGTTTTTAGATGTATTGTCATGCATAATACAAAATACTATAAATACAGTGTCGTTATTTGAAAACATATATTTTGAGAAATAGGAAAATATGTAGTAAATTTTAATCAAATTTAAACAAAACGTTTGACACTCATTGCAAAATAGTAATGCAGCAATCCTATATTTCTTTGCACACAAGTTATAGAACATGATAATTAAAGAAATGAACCAAATTTAAGAAAACGTTTGAGATGCAAAGAAGTGATGGGTAAAAATATGCGGATACATGCATTTTTTTTTTCATAAATTTTCATAACTATAAATACTAAAATTACAAAAATAAATTTTTGAAAATATAAGAACTAGAAAAGCTTGTAGCAAATTGTAATGAAAATTAATCAAAACGGTTAACACTTTACACAAAATGGTAATGCAGCAATCCTATTTTTCTTTGTACTCAAGTTATAGAATATAGTGATGAATGAAATGAACCAAAATCTAAGAATATTATTGAGATGCAACTAAGTTATGGGGAAAAATATACGAATATATGCATTTTTTTCCATGAATTTGCAACTTAATCTTTCTAGAAACACCTATAAATGAAAAAGTATTTCACCAGCAATAAAACATTTGGTTCATTTCATTGCCCATGTCATTTAAAACACACAATGAAATTTTTATGTAAAGACCTCTACAAGCTTTTGAAAAATCGTGCGAACGGTGGAGAATTTTAATGAAAGAGTTTTGGAAAGATCAAAGTGAAAGACAAATTTTAGCTGAAAAATATGATTTGCTTAGAATTCCCCTGGATGATAGGTCAGTGCTTCCTTTTCCTAGAAAAATATAAACTGTTTTTGAAAGAAAAAAGCCTGAACTACAAGAAATAACAAAAAAAAATTAGCCAATGTGGCCAATATCCAGTGTTTTTAATGTAGTCGGATACCTTAATGCTTCTGTTAGCATTATCAAAATATAAATATATAAAATGGTATGAAAGTTTGATTTTCATTTAATAAATATATAGATGCGAATTATTTCTATGATGTCAATTTATACTAAATAATAAAATACATATTTTTTTCTCTAGCGATATTCCTAGAAATATTCAGAATTTTCGTAGTTTGAATGTTTTTCCCCCGATTTTTTGACAATTTATATTTTTAGAAAAAGCATTATTAAAATACAAATATACGGAATGGTGCAAAAGTTTTATTAATTTTGAAATTATTCTTTTAACTATATTTTCTGGATTCAAATTCTATTTTGAAGATTCTGCGAATATTTTTCATAATTTTCAAATTTATTAAACGTGCTTAAATCTGCATTGTGTAATGATATGCAAAAGCTAAAATACAGAAATTCGAAGCCAGAATGTATATTCGACTTGTTTTTGTTTCGAATTTATAAGATTATGCTCGTATTTGTAGTATATTTATGTAAATAGAAAAGAATGTTTGTCTGTATATCTGTTATGCCTTCCTAAACCATTTATCCGATGTCGATGAAACTGCGCCAGCTTATTGAATGCACCTACTGAATGGTACAATAATCAAAAATTGAAAAAAAACTCGAATCTTAATCGCATGTATTTACCAAGGATTAATCTTCAAATAACTCGGTGTGGAGACAATTAGAAATTCTAAATCCGAGTAAAAGGTTAATATTTTGTTGTTATAGTACGCAAATATCATGCATGTCATTTTCAGAGGTAACAACTGTATCACAGATTATGCGAGAAAAATTTGGGGAGACCAATCCTGGTTTTTTTTATTTTAATTGAATTTTTGCGTTTTTTGCAGTAACCACCAAAATTATTGTAGTGTAAATCATTTTGCACCATCTTCATTTTCAAAAATAAATTTTTCAAATATATTGACGATTTTATGGTATAAATATATTTTCTATGTTTAATCCTTTTGAAACAAACTATTTTAATCCTATTTTCTAACATTAAATTTGAGAATAATGAGTGGATATTTAAACGAATTACGAAAGACAATGGTTCCTTTTATGACCCTTCTGAAAGAACACCAAGTTTTACAATTCTAAAAGAATACACAAATCTACTGCATAAAAATGAATGTTTATTATTTTATATACTGTAATTCCGTTCATCCTATTTCGATAAAACTTTGCCAAAATATGGATTGATTGCTCTCAATATTTTTTTGGCTGAAGTAACGCACCGGGTACTAGCTAGTATAAAATAAAAGTGGATTGCTTTGGTTGATTCTTGTTTTATTTTGGATTTTAATAAGGAGTAAGAAATGTAACTTTAATTAAAAAGTTGTTTGTCATTTGATTGAGTAGCCTTATTTCCGAATTCCCTTATTAAAAATAGAATTAAATTGCATTAGACTAAGTTTTTATATTTTCCTAGACAAATGTCATTTATACAATTTTTTGTATTTTTAAAATATTTGACCTCTATGGGCATGCTTGCGTGATTTCATGATTAGAGGTCAGACCTTTCGAAATAGATCAATCCGATTTGAGATGAATATGATTTAGAAAGCTGGAATCTGTATCTGCAGAGTTATTTGGGGGGGGGGCAGAAAAGCCCGAATTAAATAGGTGAGATTTTGATATTTTTAAATAATTTTAAAAAATGCTACTGCCCAAATCTATATTTAAAATCATTTAAAAATTTAGAAAAAAAAATTTACGGCATCAATACTTTTTCTGAATTAATAGTAATTTAACGTGATTGAATGGACTAATTATTTAACGTGACACGAAAATTTTCAAATTCCATTCTTTCATCAAATGTTTACTTTATTTATAATCAATTTATATTAATAAGAAATAAGTGTTCTGTTTACTTTCAGCACAGTTTACGAAGGAAATGAGGAGGGAAAGTTGCATTTCTACGAAAACAACCATTCAAAGTTAGATTGTCACAAAAAAAAAACTATGGTTTAATAGTCTGTGCTTTAATGTTGCTTCACTTCAATAAGGAAACATTCATTAACTCAAAGATCGAATTCAACAACAACAAAAATCAACTTGGGATTTAGTTGGAGGAAAATTTTTTGATACCTTTTCGTATACAGCCGACCACCCCGCCACCACTGAACGCAGCAGTATCGGCAGGATTTGTTGTGGTCGACTACTCAATAAGTATTGTCCAATCTTACACGGATCGATCAGTCAAACTAGCATTCTTTTCTGGGTAGTCAATAGCTGTCACACTCTCAAACAATTGGAATGAAACTTTCCATCTTTGGCATCATATCCTTCAGGGTTTTGAGATGATTAGATGCCACCAGTGTTGTACTTAAATCATTATTCACAATCTTCTGGCCTTTACTTACTCTAAGATCTCCATTCATTCCATTAAATAGTGGTAAACCGTACAATTTGCTTGATACCAGCTTATTTATAGTACAGCAGATAATCACGGTAAAATGAAATTATACCTTTGATAGCTAAAATAATATTATACGTTTTACCTAATTTACTTTAAAACTGGGAGAATTAATGTTTTAAATTGTGACTCCTGTTTGAAACTACAAATAATTAATACTGAATGAGTTACCGAATGAGTTTATTGAAGGAAAACAATTGACCGTTCGAAGTTAGGTTATCACAAAAAACTATGGTTTAATAGTCTGTGTTCCATATTGCTTCACTTCAATAAGGAAATGCTCATAAATTCAAAGATCGAATTCAACAACATAAACAAAAACCGTCTAGAGATTTAGTTGGTGGAAAATTGTCCTGATACCAGGATCATTTCTAGTAGAAAATTTCGATAAAATCAAGTAACTTTGGTAGGTAAAATATTATGCATTTTACCTAATTAGCTTCAAAACTGGCAGAACCAATTTGTTAAATTGTGACTCCTATTTGAAACTACAAATAATTAATACCGAATGAATAACCTTGTTTATCGATGTATTTGACCTTCAGGTGCTAAATGTCCTGCTCCAAACTGGTTGATAACTGGCTCTCACTTGCTGAGGTCTGTATTAATTGCATTCTTTGAATTGACTGCATTTCTATTGTTAAGTAGGGTTCACACGAGACCAACTGTTGATGTTTTTTACAATGGCACTTGACATTGACAAGCCCGCTAATCGCTGCCAGCGATTTCAATCTTAAATTAGCGTCCCTTGTTTTACAGCAGCGCCAACTAGGGGCAAAAGTACGGCTTAGTTACTTCATGCTTCACATTCGCTTGCACAACCCTTTTTTATAGGGAGGTACATTCACACTACTGACACATAGAATAACAACTATGCTCGAACCGAGACTCAAATAGTTAGTGTTAGGAACTTGTGGTCTAATTACCCCTTCCCTCAATACAGTAATGTTAGTGAATTAATGCCTTACAAGTGTCGGCACTTTTGTTTGAAAGTTATCATATTTATATTCCTGCCGTGAATGCCTTTGAGAATCATTCAATATTGTTGTGGTGAAGGATCGAACTTGCGATGTTCGGGTTTGAAGTCCAATAACTTAACTATTCGGCAAAAGCGTACGTCTCTGTCTATGGGCTCTTACTGGCTTATTAAGCTGTCACCACAATACTCCCCCTACCAGTGAGACGATAGTAGGCGAAAGATTATTTATAGCGCCAAACGTCTTGGTGAGCGAAGAGAGTGTTTTGGTACCGCCAAGCGTAATGGCAAGCGAAGAGAGTTGCTGACGTCTTTGTGTTGGTTGCGTTTGCTGCGGGTAGGTGGCGCCAAGACAGCAGTTTGAACATTCATAGTTCGAGGTTGTATTGGAAGCTTTATAAGCCAGATAACATCCTCAAGATGGAGTGATCACTTTGAGTCTTGTGGTCATGTTATCTGGCTACCATCCGTAAGGTCCCGAATTTGATCTTACCTATAGCTAAATAGCAACATAGTTTTTTTCCCAAGTTTTAGTAATAATTAATTTTAGTATTAACACACTCAGTCTTGAGCATGTTATCTGGCTTATAAAGCTTCCAATACAAGGTCACCAATGTGAGGATCGATTAAAACGCACCAAGGAAAAGGATCGAACCTGCGATGTTCGGGTTTGAAGTCTAGTA
Source organism: Argiope trifasciata (assembly GCA_026543055.1). Classification (NCBI taxonomy): domain Eukaryota; kingdom Metazoa; phylum Arthropoda; class Arachnida; order Araneae; family Araneidae; genus Argiope; species Argiope trifasciata. The sequence goes on along the minus strand of JAPMOQ010058881.1, from coordinate 629,152 downwards.
ACTTAACCATTCGACAAAAGCGATCACTAATGTCTAGTGGCTCTTACTGGATTATTAAGTTCTCACTACATTATTACTGTATTTTTTTTGAGTTCACCATTGAACCTTCTTCCCCACAGCTAAGCATGTTTCTGAAAAGGCAGTTTTCCTTGGATTCGTTCTCCAATATTTTGACGAACACATTCATCTCCTCTGCATTTCTCGGATTTCATGGATTTGGCATCATTTTCTTCAGCTGCACCTTAAGGTAAGGTAGAAAAATACTATATTATTTTTTTTCCCGAAATCGGATATCAGAAATTAGATTGGATTTGGATTTGGATTTGAATTTCTGGCGCAAGATCCTGATATAGAATATACTGCGCCGAGACAGCGTAAAATTTCTCCATTAAGATAAAAGTAAAATTAGTTTTATATTGTAAAAAATGTAATTGCTATCAGAAATTAGAATTAAGGTATCCGACTACGTTGAAAACACTTGTTATCGACCAGATTGGCGAAGTTTTTAAAAAAAATATTATTTCTAGTAGTTCAGATTTTCCTCTTCCAGAAATAGCTTATTTCTTTCTAGGAAAAGGAAGGTCTAAACCTATCATCCTGTGGAATTTAAAGCAAAACATATTTTTCAACTACAATTTGTCTTTAACTTTAATTTTCATAAAAATTATCAACCATTAACATGATATCTCAAAAACTAATAGAGGTATTTGCATAAAAATTTAAGAGTGCGTTTTAAATGATGTGGGCAATGAAATGAAACAAAAGTTTTAGTGTTGGTGAAATAGTTTTCCATTTATTGGTGTTTATAGAAAAATTAAGTTCTTAATTCATAGGAAAAAATGCATATATATGTATATTTTCACCCATATTTTTTGCATCCCAAAATGTTTCTTAGATTTTTGGTTCATTTCATTCATCAATATGTTCTATAACTTGTGTTAAAAAAAATAAGATTGCTGTATTGCCATTTTGTGTAGATTGTCGACGGTTTTGGTTCAATATCATTTAAATATACGACAAATTTTCTTACTTCTTAAAATATATTATATTTTCAAATAATTCTTGTATTTATAGTGTTTATAAAATAATTAATTAAAAATCCTAAAGAGATTTTTAAAAATTCACTTTTTCAAAAATTGAACGAACGTAGTCGGATAACTCAAATAATCTAATATCTCAAAAACTTATATACAAATTATCTTGATAATTTTTGTTGATTATTGAGATATTGTTTATATCTTTATATTATATACTAAATATTCAATATAAAATATTGCCAGAATTTTTCGACATGGTGATTTTGATAAACTTCCATAATTCGGACCTCCCTGTATCAGAAAAACAACTTAATGAAGTAACGTTTTTTAAGATCAGTTATCTTTCTCGTCATCTGACTGCGATTCAAAATTAAGAGGTCTGTCCCGAAAAAGCGCTAGTGTTGCTTTACAAACTTTGTTGATATAACTAAATCCTACATAGCCCTAGTATAGATTTAAGCTATACGTACACACTCAGATTTTTTTTAACTTTAAAAATCCAATTTTTTTTCCAGTAGGTCATTAAAATAGTTTTGGACTTATTTCAGGGAGGAAAAATCATATTATACTAATTATTAATTAATTAATATCTAATGAGCTAAATAGCAAATTTTTTTTGAAATCGAATACCTTAAATTCTAATTTGTATTGAGACAATTCTAGTCTGAAATGAGGTCTAAGATTATTTTTATGTTGTCTGCCTTAATAAAGTTATAAAGATATTGTTTTTTAACAATTTTTTTTTTATCAACGATGACTGGAAAAAGCGATACTTTTTCTGTCCTTTTAACTTTTAAGCAGTTTTTAAAACTTTATTTCCATAAATATAACTTTGATTGAGGCACAAATCATCCACTGTTTCAAACAGAGTATATTGATATATAAATAACTGCATTTGGTTAATGTGTTTGTTGAGTTATGATTGTTTGAATGAAACAACATAATGAAAAAATAGCACTCTTCATAAAATGAGTTTAAAAAAACTGAAACTAGAGTTTTCGGTCTCAGTATCACAAGAAAAATCTTTATAACTCGAGAAATATTCCGTATGTTGACAACACCTTGGTATTATTTGAAAGTTAATGGATCAGAGAACATTTTGAATTGGATATTTTGAACGAATTTTGAAGTTTCAAGTATGTACCTATTCCTTAAAGTGGGATGTTAATATAGCGAAACTGAATGTGGCGAGAATATGGCGAGCAATCTCTTGAGATTATCTTTTATTTTCCGTAGGGGGAAGGGATTAATCCCTGATATGTTCTCCCCGCAAGTAATTAATATTTATAAACCTTTATTTTTGCATTCATAAAGTACAATACAATGTTCATTCATCCAGTTTTATTGTGCTCAAGATATTTTCATTCTAGTATTTACCATTTCTTGTTAGGTGGTATTGATATGTGTTTTGTCATTTGTCTTTATCTTTCCCATTAAGGTATCCGACTACATTGAAAACACTGGTTTTGGACCCCATTGGCGAATTTTATAAAAATGTTATTTCTTGTTATTCAGATCTTCTTCGTTCTAAAACAGTTTTTTCTTTTCTAGGAAAACGAAGGCCTGACCTATCAGCCAGGGGAATTTCAAGCAAAACATATTTTTAAGCAAAAATATGTCTTTAATTTCAATTTTAACTGTCATAAAAATTCTACACTGTTAACATGATATTTCAAAAACTAATAGAAGTATTTACATAAAAATTTCAGCATGTGTTTTAAATAACATGGACAATGAAATAAGCCAAAAGTTTTAGTGTTGGCGAAATACTTTTTCTTTTATAGGTGTTTTTAGAAAAATAAAGTTGTGAATGTGTGGTTAAAATGTGTATATACGTCTATTTTTACCCATAACTTGTTTGCATTATCCTAAAATGTTTCTTAGATTTTGGTTCATTTCATTCATCATTATATTCTGTTACTTGTGTGCAAAGAAAAATAGGATGGCTGCATTACCATTGTGTGTAGAGTGTTAACCGTTTTGGTTAAATTTGATTAAAATGAACTGCGCATTTTCCTAGTTCTCAAAATATATCATATTTTCAAATACTCTTTTTGTATTTATAGAATTTATAACTCACTATGCATCTAAAAATAATGAATTATTTTTTTTAATCGATTTTTCAAAACTTTTCCGAACGTAATCGAATACCTTAATTGTTGTGTACTTTTTTTTTTAAAACAAAGTTCACCTACATCTGTACCAAACAGGAAAGGGTGTCACATGAACTCTAGAATCGGTGGTGTGGTGTGGTATTAAATGTAAAAGTTTAAAGTGCCAAAAAATAGAATGCGCTTTTTGCATTCCTTTTTACAGACCGAATAGAACTGAAATTCGATGTAGATCTAGGACTACAATTCCAAAATCAAGTAAAAAATTTTATCACTTTTTATTGATTGTGTTTGCCTGCATACATATAGATGGTCAATCTGTTGATAGATGTAGTTCACAATTTGATATGGATCGATTTTCTAGGCTCTTTGAGGAATACAGGGAAAGGAAAAAGTTGATAAGGCTGCAAGAAGCTGTATAGCAATAATTGAAAGTTCTGTTCCTTTAAATGATGCGTTGCAAGCTATCAAAAATCAGTTTAAGGAAAAATGTCAAAGGATTTGGGACCAGCAACATGAAAATAAGTTATACGAAGTTCAGCCCTTGTTAAGATCTACAATAAATAGTGATTTAAGCCGAAGACAATCAGTTCTATTAAATCGTCTTAAAATCGGACACACAAACAAACATGTTCTTAATTCAGAACCAGCTTCTACATGCTCCTCCTGTCATTCTTTTAACTACTACGCATGTACTGGAGCAATGCCTTAGTTTTAAAACATTTAGACGAAACCATTTTGGTAAGAATAATATTGAATTAAAAGACTTCGTAGGAGATAATCCCTATTCAAATCTGTTTTTATTTTTACACGACCTTGGAATTGATAACATTCTTTGAAGGTGTTTTCTTAGCTTTTTAATTTTTTTTACAACTTTTTATACATAAAACTTTGTATATTAAGATAAGTCTTGCGTTTGGCGCAGTATGGCTAAGTTTGGCCTTTGCGCCATAAAAACAAAACAAACCAAACCAAATCTAGGCTCTTAGTCTGGCGCGAATTGAATTGATCTAGTTTTTCATATTTTTTAGCCGTAGTGTTCTCTTGTTTTCGGACAAGAATAGAGACAGATATTCTCATTATCGGTTCTGTACACAATTTGATAGAGATCTGACAGTTTGGTGTTGCTTCCACATGTCAAATTTCAATGACCTAGCTCAAAATACTTTTGAATTATCAGGTTCACAAATAATCAGATATAACTCAAAAAATGTGTTTTTCGACTTCGAGGCTGCCTGGTTCATCAGAACTTCGAGTTGGAACCTTTTAACGATTACAGTATTTTTCCTTATTGTGTTGTTCTTATTATTTATGCCAATTTGCAGAAAGCTGTCTCTCTTGTACTTTAAATCTGTCGGGCTAAACGTCCTAATGCTGGTGTGGTGTGGAAAGGAGGTTGCCAGTTCAGGTGTCACCCTCGTAATGGTGATTCAAAATGACGAGGTCCGTCCTAGTGTTGCTTTACAACGGGACGTTAATGCAACTAAACTAAACTTGAAGAAAGCTGTCAGCGATTTAAGCCTAAATTAGAGTGAATTGTATTTTAGTAGTGCCAAATTGGGCCAAGAGTACCACTTAGCTACTTCATGCTTCACATTCAGCACTTTGTAAGGAGGGGAGAAGGACATTCGCACTACTTACAGACAGAAGAACAACCCTGCCTGAACCAGGATGCCCAGATTACGGGGAACACACGCTATTCCTATGCCAGGAAGCCTGTTCCTTATTGTGCAATAAATTAAAAAAGATATGCCAATGCCAATGATGTGGGGTTGTTTACGAGAGTGGCTAGTCTCAAAGGCCTTTTATCTCTCCTTCAGTTAAAAAGATGAGTTAGTGACGAGCATTTTGTATTGAGCATGACTTCTAATTTTCGTTAACTCATTAAAGGCGTGGGATCTTGACGAAAGTATGCTAGGGAACGCGAATCAAATTGTAGTACTACGACTCCCGCCTTTAATGGGTTAAGAAAGTGGTATAGTTATTCTCTATTAATAAATACGATAAAAAGAAAAGTTTATTGAATGAAACCAAATATAGGAAAATAGTTCCTGGTGGTTTTGTATTTTTCCTGATGATTTACATTGGCCATTAGCGTTGGGTCGTAACCGTAGATTTAATTGACTTGGTTAATTAAGCAGGGTACGTGGCGTTCTTCTACTACAATTGCTTTTAGGGTTCTTAAGAGGGGATCCCTTTTACTGCTGGGTTGTTTGCATTATCAAGTTTATTATAGTAGTTTTTTGCTAACTTTTGGAAGCACTCCACGATTATGGGTAGGTTTAGGTCTTTCATTAGATTGTGGTTTCTAATGAACATGTTCGGGCATGTTTGATGTTTCTCTGGCTGTAATGTTTTGTTGCAACTTTAATTTTCAGATTTGAGTTTTGGTTGCGGCTTCTCTGAATGGGGTTTAAAGAAAAAGAGGGATGCACCCAAAAAATTTGAAACAAAGGGTTAACAGAATGCATATTACATCATAGCAACATCATTGCATAAATAAAGCTGTCAAGTTGTGATGGATACGATACATTCAATTGCAAATAAAATAACATGCAGTATCGAAATCAAAAATTTCGGAACCTGAAACTGGAGCTACACCATGATATTAACAATTTGATTGGGACATAACTTCTTTTAGGAATTGTCAAAGTTAAACATCCAAGCCATTAAATTTTTTGTATAAAAGGCAAACATTCATAGCAAATCATTCGTTTGGGCTCGTAGAAATACAAATGACTTTGTTGCTGTATGTCAGATAAATGATCATTGTTTATAGCCCCTTTTTAAGGTAACCAACTACGATCGAAGGAAATTTTTTGAAAAATTGGATTGTTTAAAAATTATTCATGGCTTTTAGATGTATTGTCAATTATAAACACTATCAATTATAACACAAAATACTAAAAATTCAAAAATATTATTTGAAAATACAATATATTTTGAGAAATAGTAAAATGTGTATTAAATGTAAAAATTTTACCAAAACGGTTAGCACCCTGCAAAAAGTTGTAATGCAGCAATCCTATTTTTCTTTGTACATAAGTGATAGAATATGAAGAAAAATTAAATGAACCAAAATCTAAGAAAAATATTTATATGCAAAGAAGTGAGGGGTAAAAATATTCGTATATATGCATTTTTTCCATAAATTCACAACTACATTTTTCTAAAAACACCTATCAATGAAAAAGAAGTTCACCAACAATAAAAAGGATGGTTAATTTCATTTTACACATCATTTAAAACACACGCTACAATTTTTATGTGAATACCTCTATTAGTTAGAGATATCGCGTTAAAGGGGAAGAATTTTTATGAAAATTAAAATGGAAGTTAAAGAAAAATTTTAGCTGAAAAATATTTTTTCTTAAACTCCCTTTTGATGATAGGTCAGTCCTTTCTTTTCCTAGAAAAGATAAACTGTTTTGGAAAGAGGGAAGTTTGAATTACAAGAAAAAACACTTTTTTAAAAAATAAAATCGCCAATGTGGTCGAATACCAGTGTTTTTAAAGTAGTCGGATACCTTAATTAAAAGACTGGAACAAGAAAATCCCAGCATAGAGAACAGTTGCAATTGCGAATGCTTCTTCTATAATCCAGCATTTTTCAGCCGTCACACATAGGATTAAGTTTAATTGGATTAAATGTCCAACACCGTAGTTGCAGAAATACTTCCTGTTGAATGAAACATAGCAAGAGTTCATTTCTGCAATTGGAAGGATTTTTATATTCAAATCAATTAACTAAATATCATCTACAGTTGATTCAAGTACATAGAGAGTGTGTTTTGTAAAATTACACCCGTTTACGTTTCATCTACACTCTCTCTAAATTATGATATTATCGGTAGAAGCATCAAGTAAAACGAGTGACGCTAAAATGTATAAACAAATCTATTTTATTCATTCGGATAGCACGTCTTTGACTATGCTTTTCCATAGGCGATACATTATTCCTTAAAATAAGATTTTGTAGGTTGAATCGCATTGATTCATTAACAAAAGAGCATAGCAATCTACAGGGTGATCAGCGAATAAGCCCTGATTTCAAAATTAAATATCTCCACTACAAAGATCGATAGAATTATGCGGTAAACTGTACGTTTATTAGCAGCACATAAAAAATAGTGTACAAAAGTTAGAAAATTTAGTTACTAAAATCGTTAACAGATGGCGCTCTGCGCTGAAAACTCTTTCTCTGAAAGGAGTCTTAAAACAAAGTGATGCTGCCTTTGCAATCAAAATACAATTTTTTCAAAATGTTCACCGTTCGAAACAATGAGGTGGTGCCATCAAACAATGAAATTTGACATCACGTCTTGCAATAGCTCAACGGGAATGGAATCACATGCAACACCGAACAACAATCCAAGCTCAACTAGAGAGGCGGGATTGTTTCTATAGACAGTGTCTTTCATTGCTCCCCACAGAAAGAAGTCACAAGGAGTCAGATCGGGTGTCATTTTTCATTTTCGAAGTCACACAGATAGCGTATGTGGGCGTTGTGATGAGAACGCCATCTCTTAACGATTTTTGTAACTAAATTTTCTAAACTTTTGTAGAGCATTTTTACAATTTTGCTAATAAACGTACAGTTAACCACATATTTCTATCCATCTTTTTTTAGAGATATTTAATTTTAAAAACATGGCTTATTCCTTGATCATCCTATACCAATGCGCTATCATATAGTTGCACATTATTGGCCATTGAACAAAATATTTTTAACTTGTGTTTCTGTTATTCATTAATTCCTTGCTTAACACATTCACTTGTGGCGGTGGTGTTTGACTGGAATTGTTCCAATGTGTAGGGTTGAATTCGCCAAGGAACAGCCCAGTGATGTGTGGGTTTGAAGTCCAGTAACTTATCCATTCGACAAAAGCGTTAGCTAATGTCTAATGGCTGTTACTGCTTATTAATATATCACCACAATACTCCCCTACGAGTGAATAAGTAAAAATGAATGATTTTTTATAGCATCAAGCGTTATGGTGAGCGAAGAGTGCGTTGTTGTTGCATCATGCGAGTGTGACGACTTGGGATTTGGTTGCGTTTACTGCGTCAAATGAGTTTGACTTTTGGTTGCGTTTGCTGCATCAAGTGAGTCTGATGACTTTTCTTTGGTTGCGTTTTGCTGCAGATAGATGGCGCCACGACAGCGATTTGGACGTTTATAGTCCGATGTTACCAATGTGGCAATGGTGTTGGCGGGATTGTGCCAATGTGTAGGTTGGATTCCGCCAAGGATCGAATCTGCAATGTTTGGATTTGAAGTCCAATAACTTATCCATACGGCAAAAGTGATTCCTAATGTCTAGTGGTTGTTACTGGCTTATTAAGATATCACCACACACTGCCTCTACCCACTCCTGATATCAGGACCATCTATATAATTAGATGACCCATTTCTTTGGTATGTTTCTACTTTAGTAGAGAAGGTATCATCTAATAGCATAGATGGTTTAATACAATTACATATTATTTATAACGTGCAGGCCCGTCAGTGGCAGCCAATGTGTTAATAAGTAGAAGTACTTAAATCGGTGTTACACATTTAAAAGGGAAAGTAAATCGGATTTCCCATTTTGCAATCAGTTATTTTTACTTCTTCGTATCTGTAACATAGAGAAAGAATAATTAATTGTCAAAATATTCGAATTCGATATTTTAAGGAATTTTCATGTTTTAGAACTTTTCGAGTTCACGAAACGGTTTTTTGTAAAAATCCGCCTTTAAGAGACAAAGGAAATTCAAAACAACCTTTAATGTTTAATGAAATTAAACAGTTACACAAACATAATGATTAAAAAAATGGCATCAACATTAAAAGAAATTCGGCCCTCCTATTCATAGTAGTATGATAATATTTTAGTCATGATTTGTCTAGATTTTTTTTATTTTTACAATTCTTTCCTGATTACAAATTTGTAAAGAAACATTCATACAGAAAGTGTCCGTTAAAGTTAAAACGAATACAGGTACCAATATAAGAACCAAAACAATAAAAAGCGCTGTTATAAAATTTATTTAAACATACTTTAAAAACTGTATTAAAAAAATAATTCCCTATAAAAGTTATTATGACTTAAAAGTGCTGTAAAATTTTAAAATTGATGAAAAAAGGATTTTTGACGTATAAGATGCTCTACCGAAAATGCAATAAATTTTTGATTAAATGTAATTGAAAACCTGAAAACTCTTTATTGTGATCATTACCATACAAGAAATTGCCAAAGTTGTGACTGTAACCCAATTATTTTTAATTTTTCGTTTATGTTATATCTAAAATTATAGTTAAGCATCAAAAATATGAAATAGTGGTTTTGACAAATCTTTACGTTTTAGACTTACGAGTTGGAAAATCACATTTCTGAAAAATGTCCATCAGTTTGTCTGTGAAAGATATAACTGAAAAAAGGCTTTAAGAAATAACCCTTTATCAGCTTTATCCTTTGTACCAAATTGCAGATTTCTAACAGATTTTCAGATAATTGTGCATAGAAGTCTGTATGTCTGGTTTTACGAATTAAATTTAGCAAAATAACTGAAAAACAGACAGTGGTAGATGAATTGAATTCGGTGCACAAATTTACTATCTAGTGTAGACAGTCGTCAAATTTTGAGCTAAATCCAACTAGGGCTGTCTATCTCAACTTTCTGAAAAAAGTAAAGTTAAAAGTCCAAAGATCTCTATCTCATATGTATAAAATTTGGCGTCAAACTTTTTATTTCAATTGGTTGAGCAAAAAATTAAATTTCAAGTACTATTAATCATATGCCATGAGTTAATCACCAAATAAATTACCAACAATGGCAAGATTCAGTAAAAATGCTAAATTCAGGTCAAAGGCTAATATTTGATAACTATTGTACACTAGTACTATGTGCGACGTAAAGGTGTAAGGGCAGCGGTGATCTGGTGGTAAGGTGCCGGCTTCGCAACCAGAGAGTTTCAGGTCCGAGACTCGATTCCAACGAAGAACCATCATATAAGGGGGGGGGGGGCTCTCTTGTGTGTTAAATACGACAGACCAAACGTGTAGAGGGGAGGAAGGTGCCATCTCAGGTGTCATCTTCGTCATCTGACCGTGGTTCAAAATGACTAGGTCCGTCCCAAAATAACCGTAGTGCTGCTTTACAACGGGACGTTAATATAACTAAACTAAGCCATGTAAGAAGTTTTTTGGCATGACAAGTTTATCTGAGAGTATGCAAGAAAATTTTGGGAAGACTATTGCCGCTGGTTTTAATTTGTGTGATAATGCAAAGAATAGATATGTATATAAAATTTGTCCTAAAGTGTGATACAATTTTGAGTAAAAATTGTTAGGTAATTACAGTAATTCATTCCCCTGTTGATTAAATGTAACTGTATCTTTCTTTCAGGAAGCTTCTGGGACGGATAACATTTGGATGTTATCATCTAGTTAAATGTAAAATGTCTGTCTGGTTAAATGTTATCTTTCTGGATAACATTTGTACATATAGCATTTGTATATAACATATAGCATTTGTACTAGTATTTGTATAAAGTATGGATAAAATTTGGATGTTATCATCTGGTTAAATGTAAAATGTATTTCTGATTTAATGTTATCTATCTGGATAGCATATGCACTAAAGCATGAAGCAACTTTGAATAAAACTTGTTAGGTAACTACAGTAAATCATTGCTCCTGGTGATTAACTGTAACTTTTCTTCCAGGAGACTTCCAGGACGGATAACATTTGGATGTTACCATCCGATTAAATGTAAAATGTCAGTCTGGTTAAATGTTATCTATCTGGATAACATTTGTACTAAAGTATAAAACAACCTTGAATAAAACTTGTTAGGTAACTATAGTAATTCATTGCTTCTGTTGATTAACTGCAACTGTATCTTTTTTTCCAGGAAACTTCTGGGGCGCATCTACTTCCTGACGTACTTCTTCATTCCCACCCTCATAACAAGTTTCCTAGGGATATTTATCGAGAGAAAAAACAGGTTGGTATTTCTATTACTTGGCTTACATTTCTATCAACACTACACTCTGAGGCACTTTTCCATTCAACCGACAGACTTTTTGGCGACAGCACACAGTCGCCATTTTGGCTTAGATGACAAAATAGCCGGGACTTTCACTAAAAATGTAGCGGCGATATTCCGTTAGGCGTTGGTTGCATCATTATTGGCGCATTTTTGCCCGCGCTAGTATAATGGAAAAGCACCCTCTGTGAATTCAACAATCTATCTATAGGACATATGTGTTTGTTATATAGGCTCATGCTTATTTATGTCGATTTTTATTCATCATTGAATAGCTGTAAAGGTATGAAAATGGATGAAATTCAAATCCGATAACTTTAGTTATTGATATATGATAAATGGCCATTTTGAGTGATTCAAGCCTTATTATCATTCATAGGATTCTTGGATTTATTTGGATAATTCGGTATCGGATTCCACTCTCAGAATATAAATGATCTTCTAAACATTGCATTTCGTACAATTCATGTATTCTCCGAAACTGAAATATGGTGTATTAGCTGGTAGCCGGCGCGTTCCTGCAACAGAAAAAAACAAGATTAAGTGCAATCCATCAATCATTTGGAAATGTTTTATCGAAATAGGATGAACGCTACGACATCATATTAAATACGAACAAAACTAATAATCATTTTTATGTATCAGATGTGTGCATTCTTTTAGAATTGCAAAACTCGGTGTTCTTTCAGAATGGTAATGAAAGAAACTATTTATTGGATTTCGTGACTCGTTTCATATTCGTTCGGAATTCTCAAGTTTGATTTTTGAAAAGTTGATTAAACTATTTTTTTTCAAAACTGATTAAGCATAGAAAATATAATTCTACCATAAATTAGTTAACATAATTGCAAAGATAATTTTTCAAAATGAAGATGGTGCAAAATTATTCGTACAACACTATTTTTTGATGATTACTACGAAAACGCTAACATTTAATTAAAATATAAACTCCCGAAGGTTAGTCTCCCCAAACCTTTCTCGCATAATCTGTAAAAAAGTTTTTAGCTCTGAGAATGACTAGCATGAGATTTGTATTCTATAGCTAAAAAATAATTACCTTTAACTTGAGTTTATCATTCCTACCGAACCTATTGTCTCCTCGGCGAGCTATTTGGAAATGAATCCTTGGTAAATACATGCGGTTGAGATCTGAATTTTTGTTTTAATTTTGGATAACTGTACTATCCCTATAACCATAAACAATAAGCTGACCCAGTTTCATCGCAATCAGACGAGTAGTTTAGGAAGGCATAAGGGACATACAAATCTACATTCATTTCTATTTATATAAATTTGATATTGCATTATTTATCTCCCAGGCTATCACCAAGATACATAAACTGGTTGATAGGGCGTTGGATTTAGATCCCTTGGTTTGCGGGTACGAACCTCACTGATCGATTACCTGCGTGTGGGGTGGTACCTTGTGCACGGAAGAATATGTCGTGGTCACAAAGTCTGCCATGTAGAGAGTAATGCCATGGGGGTACTGGTTCAGAGGTAATCGGTCTCCGCCCCGTAAAAAGGATGTGACGAATGATTACCTAACTCGTACTCTTGGCCCTAGATGGCGGCACAGAAAAAGGAGAGACGTAAGAAATGCTGCTTAAAATCGCTAATTTAGTCAGCTGGCTTGTCAATAACGAGTGCCATCAGAAACAACAACAGCATAATTTTTTAAACAATCGCAAGGATTTAAATGTATTAGAAAGCAGAAAAACATGAATGCTATAGAATATTTATATTGGCAAAAAATAATATCACAGTACGCAAAAAGAAACATTATTTCTTGCTATTAAACAGTCATACTTAAGAAGGTTCATCATATATTTGCATTTTGTAGCAGTTGCATAACTCCTATCTTCTCTCTTGGATACTAGATGGCGACCCCATATAGGCTATCCCATATGCCCATCCCATAAGGCATTGCAAGTGCAATCAGAATCTGATACCGCACTGTTAAGCTGCGCGCGTGAATCTCTTGTCTTTGTTCCGTGTGTGAATGGAGTTATTAAAGAAATGTTCCTGCAAACATAAGTTCTGTTGCTTTCTGCACAGATCATAACATTTCGCCTCGATTTGTTTTTAAAATTAAATTGTATTACTGATGTTGCGACGTTAAAAAGTGATTTTGAACGTTTGAATTGCAGCATTTCGTTCATTATTATGTTGCTGTTAGCAACTAATAACTATAATAAATTACAGTTTTGATGAATTCATATTCATAATTAATGTTCCGTATTTGCTATGCTTCATGTTATTCCGTCATTTATTAGAATGATGGGATTTAATAGCCGACACATCGAGTATTCGAATAATCTTAAATAATTCTAATATTCCAACTATTTTTATATTTTTGAGCAAATCTAAGAAAATTGCTATAATGCCTACTACTTTTAACATTTTCGTCATACTTTCAGGAGGCTACCTTTGGCTATCTATGTGACTTATGTGGTAAGTATAAATTAATTCTGCAGAAAGGATAAAAAGTATCTAGATGAAAATTCTAGAAATTATAATTTCTAGAAATATCAATCTGAAATTTTTTTTATTTTACATTATTTAAAATACAAGCACGACGTTTCTGCATTAAAAAATTGTTGGTAAAAGATCCTATACAATGGAAGAAATGAAACGCTTTTTCGACCGAAGTTTGAATGCGCTAAGCTACCTTAAGGTCTTTTTATATTTCATTAATTGAACGAGATCACCAAAGAAAATGAAAGAAACATTCGTGAATTACGGGCGTACAAATTTATAAATTCTTTTGTATAAGGGATTATAATGCAACTACTTTAAGGGATTACAATAAGGGATTAAATTCCAACTTCATCAGAACGCATTCGCTACTGTGAGTGTACTGGTACGTATTAAAATAAATGCAAAATCAAAGAAAACAGAGTAAAGCATTTGGTACAATTCCGTTAATCGGGAGCAGCAAGGAATCTCCAAATAATGCAGAATTTTGCCAAATTTGGCTCCATGTGCCCTTTGTTTTATTTTATCTTTCCCTTCACTTAACGACTCGGCTCGCGCGCGTTCCACATTTACGGCCCGATGGTGGAAAAGTGCCGAATGTAGTTGTAAATAAACAAATGTAGAAAGTAAATGAAACGGTGAGATGCGGGCAGTAATAAAAACTGATGCAAATTTACAATAAAAATTGATAACATAATAATAATAATGCTCTATATTAATAATTTATGAATAAAGGCAGTAAATAAAATATGCTTTACGTAGTTAAGTTTTGGACAAAATGTCTTCTACAGGATTTAAAAAAACTTACAATTAAAAAGAACGTTTCGTTTCAAAAGAAACTAAACGATCTTTTTAAGTTAAAATGCTATTAAGTAAGTAATGAAAGAAAAAATATTATCGGAAAATATTTTTGAAAAATCTATTATAATAAACATTACATAGAAACGTATATATAGAGAAAGCTTTGCAGTTTCCATTTTTGCTTGTATAACTAATTTAAGACCACAGAAAAAAAATGGAAAAAATTATGCTTTTTGAGTCTAGATAAAGCTTAGATTAGATTTTTCAAACATTATTTCTACATACATTTTATGAGGAGTAACTTTTGTTTTTAGGACTATATTTAAAGTTAAAAATCTCAATCTATTTTGTTAAGTAAAAAATGTCAAATGTAGAATTCAAATTTAGACATACAGCAGAAGGATATAGTTTACAATTTGAATCTTTTATGAATTTTATTTTCTCGAGGCTACAGAAACACTCCTTCGAATGGCTGCAGCAAGAGGGATTGTAAAACCAGTGCCGAACGCAGAGGTGAGCCAAGTATACATTCAGACTCTAATTTTTTTTTATTATTCTTGAATTTATTTTTAATATTTGACATAATTATCTCTGAGTGTGTTGTTTCTTGGTATTCTATTAATTCAGATTTCAGAATATGAATATCACAGAAAACGCAAAATGCAATAATAGTAATAATAATGGTGTTGGGTCTAATGCCACTTGGTCACCCCAAGCCCGAATGAGCGGAGCTCTTTCAAATGAAGGCAGAAGTGTTGACGAGCACCGTTCAGGTGAAAGGATGACTTTGCTCGAACTCACACGACACAACCCTTTTTAGGGGGCAGTCGAACTCATCCATCCATCCACATGTTAGATTCAAATCAGACCTACTCAGTACCCTTAGAGGTATTATTTGTTATGGGAAAATGGAGGACTTAGCAGTCATGACCTATTGAACGTGCCCCAACTGCCATGAGCCAACACGGCGGTCTTTGGCCGAGACGAGGACAGAACTCGCTCCTTTTGGTTAATTGACTGATGCTCTACCAACCAGGCTACCACTGCCTACGTAATAATAACAATACGTACAGCAGTTGTGTTAGATGCCTGTTAATTTAATCTGCGATATATCTTTAGGTTACAAATTCATTTTTGGAAGAAAAAAAATGTCTTGCAGTCGAGAGAGATTTCTCATAAAGAAATGTCAATTTTATATTTTTTAGAAAAAAACCAAATTATTTTTCTAAGAATCTGATTACTTTTCACATGCAATATATAAAATGGAAAAAAAAATGTAAGTTTGTATATAAAAAGGATACTATATAAGATGTCAAGACTATGTTTATTTATATAAGTCAATAATAATAATGAGTATTTCTTTACAAGTTTTTAAATGTTTTAATTCTTACTATAGATTATTCTAAAATTATAATGTTGAAATGCTTTATAGAGCACAGTAAAGCAAAATAAATAAATAAAAATAAAATTATATTTAAAAAAATTAAATCAAACATAATTAAAATACCCTATGCAACTCTTATGACAGAAATTTATATAATTTTGAATATAGCATAGCAATATAAATTTTATTGCTCCTAATTTCTTAATATCTTAAATAAATTATTTTATTAGTGTAATTATTAGCTTGTTTATTATTGTAATTAGTTACATATTACTGTAAACACTAATAAGATAAATAAAATATTATTTCTCAATAAATGTATCTTTTCGCTATTTATGCATTTATTCGATACAACATTTGCAAATGACAAAACTCTGTATTTAGAAACTTAACACTAATTTATCTAATTTTCAATAGTTTTTTTAAAATTAAGTTTTAGAGCTAAAAAATGCTTCAACCATAACATAGAATATTTAATGAAGGATTTTTTGCAGAAAAAGAACCTAACATTCTTTTAAAACGTAGTAAAATGCTTTGGTAATTTGGATGAAAGTATTTTTGATAGAAAAGCGCAAAGGAAGAAATTAAAAATAATTCTTTTTTCTTTGAAATATCTTTGACAATTTTTTTACTCTTTTCAGGTTTATCTTTTTTGCGTGGTAATTGCCATTAATCTCTACGTAGCAAAGTAAGAATAATTATTCAGGAATTTTTAATTATTATATAACGACTTTTCATACATTATAAAATGGTATATACAGGGTGCTCCAGAGAAACTTAGTTATTTGAAAGGTCAATAAAAGCAAAAGTACTGAAGTTATTGTATTATTTTTTTTTAATTTGAGAATACAATATCCCCATTTTTTCATACAGTTTTGAAAATGACAACGGTTAAATGGCGACCCCCATTGCACATACACTGATTAAGTCGATTTTTAAAGTTCGTGTCCACTCTTTGCAGCATATCAGCCCGTATGCTGGCAGTGGCTTGGAGAATGTTGTTCTTGAGGTGAGAATGTTGTTTCTATGGTCCGTGGTCGATTGACATCAACCAGGGATTTCAAAGTGAGCCTCGTCGACGAAAAAAACGACCGTGTCTTCAGGCAGGTTGTCAAGCAACATTTCACGTGCATTTTGACGGGCAACAAATTAATTCTTGCACAACAGCCAATTTATAGGAATGAAATGGAAGTAGAACTCGTCGAAGAGTGGTGTCTGAAATTCCCAGAGCAGCTGCGTGTTCACGAACTGAACGCAGAACTGACTGCCTCGCTTTTTCAGGAGTTCTGGTGGTCCGTTGATGTCCATTTCTGGGTTGAGCGACATTTCCACACCTTCAATTCTGTAGTGGGGTAACACATTTCGAATAACTGCCAGGAACAGTTCTGTGAGGAGGAATTTCAAAGCGAGCGCGCAAGACACGTCGTGTGGTAACAAGTGAGCGACCGTTAGAAAAGCAGATCTCGACGGCGATGGCCCGCTGTTCTTTAGACCAGAGCATGGTGGCAATTAACTAGACAGAGAAACAAACTTTGGGACTTTTCCCTCCTGTAGTACGACATATCACCCCTCTTCTTACCCAACTCACCACTCGGGAGTTTTTTCAAGTAAATAAGTTTCTCTGGCGCCCAGTGTAGAACGCTTCATTCAAAGTTTATTTTGATGTTTGAAATACAGTATTCGAATATTTTGAAAGTTTTACCTTCGGTTACTGAAAAATAAAAAGGAATTTCAAAGACAATTGAATGTCAAGTTTCAAAATATTCAAGAATTTCTGCAATGAAATAAAGAATTTTTATTGCAGAGATTTTGGAGTTTAAAAAAATTGATTTCCAGTTTTTCGTCTCTTACTCATCATTTCCCATATTTTAAAAATATATTTAGTGAACACTTTAAAAAATATTTTAACTTATATTATTAATTTTTCTTATTTTAAAACATTTTGTATATTTATTCTATAATTAGTTTAAATATGGTAAAATTCATCACAAAATGGCGCATTATATTTTTAGATTTAAATCTTATATCGATATGCTTTTAAAAGTTTTGTAGCAAAAAAACATTTAAACATATGTATCAAACAATTTTAAATAACCGACTTTCTCTAAAAAGTTAAAGTAATTTCTTTAAAACTTAAAGTATAAGAAAACAGCTTGTAAATGCCATTGACATTATGTATATAAATATTTGCTTATAGATATAAGGTATATAGTCATATAATTATCTTTCCAACAATTCCACTACATTATGTCGTACAGACTACAGTTTGTAAAAAGGTTTATTTCGGATGTTTTGTTTAATCACTTTATAGCGTTTTTTAACAAGTTTATCGCTTTGTTTATAATCGGTAAAATCAGTTTGTAGTTTTGTTTAATCAGTTTATAGTCGATAAAATGAGTTTATAGCTTTGTTTAATCAGTTTATAGACGATAAAATGAGTTTATAGCTTTGTTTTATCAGTTTATAGTCGATAAAATCAATGCAAATGAATTTTTTTAATTAAAAATAATGTATTCAAACGGGAATGAATTTTTGTAATTATAAAATTGAAAATTACATAATTTTCAAAATCAGCCTGTGCATATATTCCTGTATTAAATGTAGATGTGTGTATACATTTTGAAATTTTAAAATGTAAATTAATTTTTTTTTCGTTTTTATGCAGGAAATACGGATATTCTAATGATATAATCAGCAGCATATTCAAGTAAGTTTCAGCCTTTTTGAAATGACACATATTGCAATAAAACAAAATGATTATTTTATGTAAAATGAATGTTTACAAGTGGAAAGTGTAATTTTGCCGCTCATTATTTTATTCATGAGATTTTTTTTTATTACTGAAACATGCCGAATTAAACTTCAGTTTTTTTGGTAAAAATATAGCATTTGATTAAAGAAAAATAAAATAAAATGAATGAATGAATAAATAATTTTGCATTATTTGCCAAACTGCGATAAACTCGAATTTTGTTAACTGAATTTTATATATTTCATTTTGTTACTTTGTTTTTCTACAGCCTTATATGCTAACGGAAATAATAATACGAGGGGTGATACAAAAAAGTTTTAATCAGCATAATTAATTGGAAATTAATGTTATTGATTTCCAATTAATAAAATTAATTAGAAATGAAATTAATAATTAATTTCCAATAATAACAGTGATTGGAAAGTAGAAATTGTGGATGGGAATATTGTTACCCAAAGTGATGCCAGATGGCGCTAGTTGTCTAAACTTAATATCTATGTCGTAACCGGTCATTCAAGCAATACTGAGACCTGAAGCAGCGAATTTCATATAATTTAACTAGTGGTGATTAAAAAAAAGTTTACAAGCAGCAGCCTTTGGAAAGTAGAAAAATGTAGATGGGAATGTTGTTACTCAGAGTGGAGATAGATGCCCTTAGTTGTCCTAGAGAGATCGTTCAAGCAGCAGATAATGTTAGCACTGAGACATGAAACGGCGACAGTAATGGTAAGAATTCCGGAAAAGGGGTCTCCCTCAGAGATGCGAGCCGTGATATGATTTCTATGCGCAAAGAATGCGTTCCCATCTGACATTCACAGATAAATCGTTGAAGTGTACGGAGGCGTTGCAATGAGCAGACAACAGGTGGTGAAATGGCGTCGTTCGCTTAAAGCGGGTTGGGAAATTGCTGGAAACGCTTAGTAGGGAGGCCTGGAGCCATCCCCTATGCAGCCCCGATTTGGCTTCAAGTAATTATTTCCTTTCCCTGGCAATAGAGAAACACTTATACGAAACAAGGTTCATATCAGACAATGATTCTCAAAAAGATGCTGCGATCTTACTCAATAGCGAAGGACCTGATGATTACCAAGACGGATTTAACGAATAGATCCAGCGGTGTGATAAATGCCTCAACAGGTTTGCTGATTATGTAGGAAAGTGACCGCTGCAAATGTCTCGTAATTACAATTTGTATCCTGTGTCTATTGTTGATAAAGTAATTTCCCTTTGCCTTGTAAACGTGTTTTTTTTTCTTCTGCATAACCCCACGTAAATTTTTTGAAGCTCAAAAAAAAACAACCTTTAAATCTTATTAGAATCGGAATTGTAGCCAGTGGATGATCCGGAGATTAACCTTATCATGGATTATGCTCTTGCCTCCACAGGGGGAATAATATATAGTTCGAGGAATATTTTCTTCGAAAAAACATTTTGCAAATTTAAATAAGTTATCGACTTTCTTCTATTTATGCGGGACACTTTTGGCAATCGATTAAAAACTTATCACCAACAGATGGCACCATGATGAAGTATTAACACATTAGGAAGTCAGTATAAAATCTATTGTAAAATTTGATGCCCACGAGACTAAAAAACCAACAAATAATAGAATTAAAATTTTAAAAATATTAGGCGTTTTCAAAAAGGGATAAAAATATAGAATAATTTTTTCTAATCCTACACTAATATATATTCCCTTAGACTCCTAACCCCTTATAGAATATCCTGAAAATTATTGATCATGAATTTTAAAAATTTATAATTTGTATACACTGGAATAGTTTTGATAAAATATTCTACTTAACTATGTTTAGAAAGATGAAGTAAAGGCTTTGATTCATCCATCTGTTTAGATTAGAGTGTAAACCAATTATATTTCATTTACGTTTGTATGCCCTGCCTGTCCAAATACTGATGGAGAATCCTTACTGGTTGTCACGTGATATGTTGTTCTATCGATCAAAAGATATGATTGGGTGAAAATTATGAGTATGAATGTATAAACGCATACCCATTTAATGATAGTTTCTCATAATATCTATACTATGACAACAAGCCATTACTCCCTGTAGAGTTATTTGCTACAATGTTATAAAATGAAATATAATTGGTTAAAAATCTATACTAATGTTATAGATGTGAAATTTTGGATGTATGGATGTGTGTTACTCAATCACGTCAGAACGGCTGAACGGAATTGGATGAAATTTAGCACAGAGATAGATTATAGTCAGCAATAGAACACAGTCTACTTTTTATTCCGGTACATTGAGTGGTTCACTATTTATTCATTGAATACTAACTTTCGAGCCCAAAAGCTGAAGCCAAATCACGCCAAAGGCACCGGTTTTTTTCTTTCACAGCAGAAATGAGGTTAGGCTTAGCAGAATTTCAACTGATCATTCCAAACGATTCTATTACTTTTCTTTGTGTTTATTTAAAATCAAATGTTGTTAAGAATCGATCCTTCGGATTTAGTCTGAAGTACTTTTAAATTGAAATAAAACAGAATAAAGGAAATAAAAAATTTCTAATCTGCATTGCGTTACTCCAACTGGCATAGGGAAGTCAAGAATGGCTTTGAAAGTTCACGTAATTGTTGACAATTATGTTTTCATTTAAATTAAAAGTTAAAAATGATGTGTATAATGCTATTGTAGCTATCTCCATCTCGATCCATAAATAAAATGAATATGGCCTGATTTTAAAGAAATTCGGACTTGATTTGCTGTTTTGTTTTATTTTGGGAATGCAATGTAAATAAATTATTTTACATTAATTTGTTTTTGTAATTAAATTGCATTTAAGATATATATTTTTCGTCTATGCTTATGCTTTTAAATGCATCGTTTTTAGTTAGAATTATTTATTTATCTTCATTTGATAGTGTTTCGTACATATACATCAAAATTTCCACGAGAACGTGGGTAATAGCTAGTATTATAATATATCGCAACTGAATAATTGGATATATCATAGATGGCTCTTCTTTTTCTACCTCAAAAAAGCATTTCAGTTAGTATAAAATAGTTTATTAACTATGGAAAGTATTTGGAAAATGCACGAGTATCTTATATATTATTTGAGAGTTTCGAGATTATATTACTGGAAAAAAATTTAGTTCCATCTTCGTTTCACTGACATCTAATTTTTGCATATTTTTTGAACAGTCCTTTCTTTCATTCTTTTGCTGAATTTAGTATAAATTTAAGCAGTCTAATTTCCATTAAATTTTTTATTGCAAGCCTTCTCCAATTTTCAAAAATAAGTAAATCTAAACCAGCGTAATTTCATTTCTTCTAATAGGATGTGTAAATTAGTTTCCGGTAAACTGTAATTTGAATAGAGAGATTTATGTGTAACAGATTAAAAAAATGAATGCAAAATGCAGGTATGTTTTAAATATTTATTATATGTAGTGAAGTTTAAAATAGCGAGAAAAGGTATGTAAATGATTTAATATACATATAGTTTGAAGAAATTTCTTGTCTATTTAAAATTAATTTAATAGAAAAAATTTATAACAGTATATTTAAATTACGGTATTGAAATTTTAGTAGAAAGGATATAAAACCTTACATTTAAGCAAAAAAGGTAATTATTTTGAAAGGCATAGCAATTTCTTGCCATAAAATTCTCCAAATATTTCTCTCTATATATACTGAAGTGATAAAAGTCATGGGATGACTGTTAATATCGTGTCGGTCCTCCTTTTGCC
>JAPMOQ010058881.1:547499-606826 GCA_026543055.1 Argiope trifasciata | reverse complement strand
ATACTACTGCCATCTGTATATTTGCATATTGCTATCCCATGACTTTTGTCACTTCAGTATATATATATATATATAATATGTATGTATGTATGTAATAATGTCTGCTTAAGGTATCCGACTACGTTATAAACACTGGTTATTAAACACATTGGCGAATATTTTTTTATTGTTATTTTTTGTAGTTCAGACTTGCCTCTTTCCAAAACAATTTGGCTTTTCTTGGAAAATGAAGGCCTGACCTATTATCCAAAGTCACATATTTTCCAGCTTAAAAGTTATCTTTGATTACAATTTTCTCTAATTACTAATTTTCACAAAAGTTCTCCACCGTTAACGTGATATCCCAAAAATGAATTGGGAGATTTACATAAAAATTTCAGTTTTTTGTCTAAATAATATGGGCAATGTAATGATCCAAGAAGTTCATTTTGTGCTGAAATCTTAATAAGACAGATAACATCTACAGGACATGAACATGCTTTTGCCCTGTGGTTATGCTACTGGCCTTCAGACCCAAAGGTCCCGGGTTTTATTCTCAGCCAACATCACCTTCCACAATGGTGACCTCGAACAATGAACCTTCAACCTTCATGATGTGGCGTCATCTACCCGCAACCAAAGTCAGACTCACTGGACGCAACAATTCACGCAGGCTCGCCATAACGCTTGGCGTGACTAAAAAGCTCACCGCTGGCCAAATAAAGATGGGTACGGCGCTGTAGTCCCAACAGCTACACACAGCAACCTCTCACCCAACAAAACAATTCATCACCACTCAACGACAACGCATATCGTTCGTCAACTCACTGGAGGGTGAGTCTGTAGTGATATCTTAATAAGACAGATAACATCTACGGGACATGAGCATGCTTTTGCCCTGTGGTTATTTTACTGGCTTTCAGAACCAAAGGTCCCAGATTCTATTCCTAGCACATTTCACATCCTACAATTTTATTCATCACTATATTCGAAAACTTGTGTACAAAAAAAACAGGATTGCTGTATTAGAATTTTATGTGGAGTGTAAACCGTATTGGTTTAATTTGATTAGAATTTACCACATATTTTAATATTTCTCAAAATATAAAATATTTTCAAGTGATTTTTTTGTATTCATAGTATTTTGTTTTATAATTAACAATATATCTAAAAAGCATAGTTTTAATTTAAAAAATCCATTTTCTTCTAAAATTTTCTTCGAACGTAGTCGGATACCTTAAACATGGTGTTTGGGTTAAAGATATCAAACTGAACTACAAGCTCAAATCAAATAAACAAGCTGCAACAAGTTATAAATAAATGCGTATACGACAAAATATGTTTTTTTTTCTCTTATCTGTAAACTCCATTTTATTCTAAAGGAATAAAATAAAAAAAGGAACAAAGACCTCATTTAACTTAAATATTTCTTTCTAACCTCTACCTTATCCTTTTAGCTACCATTTTTCAATAAAATGATCTATAAAAGTGTATTTTGAAAATGCAATGTTACTGTTTTAGATTTTGTTTTCCAACTAAAGACAATCTAAAACACAGATTTGATCTTCGGGAATTTTTAATTAAGGTATGCGATTATGTTCGAAGAAAAAGTTTTGAAAAATTGGATTGTTTAAAAGTTAACTAAAACTATGGTGTCGAGATGTATTGTTATAATACAAAACACTATAAATATAACAAAATATTTGAAAATATATTTTCAGAAATAGGGAAATTGGTAGTAAATTTAATGAGATTTAAACAAAAATAGTTAACACTACACAAAATGGTAATGCAGAAATCCTATTTTTCTTTCTACAAAAGTTATAGAACAGAATGATAGGATCTAAAATCAAAGAAGCATTTCGAAACGCAAAGAAGTTATTTGCAAAAATATACCTATATATAGCAGAAAGTGAAATTTTAATTAAATAGCTGCTTCGATGCATCTAAAATATATAATTAGTGGGCATTTAATCAATATTACAGTACAATTTTTTATTAGTACAGAAACGGAATACTTCTTCAAAGGCCCAATTAGACCCTATTACAAGTCCAAATAATTGAGGTATGTAATCTAATTAATTAAGGAAACTTTCATTGACTAGAATGATATTATAGGGAAAATTAATTTTCTGTTTTGAGATATGAGGTAGAAATTTCGTAACTACAGAACCTTCCTTCCTTCGGATATTTATAATTACTCATAACTTAGGAAAATCGATGCTTTTACCGTTAATCGGTGCTGTGAAGAAAAAAAGAAATGCTTTAAAGGCTTGGCAAAAAGGGTATAAACTTTCCTTATTGCTGAGTGAAGATACATCTGGATAATGTTGAGTCCATATTATTAAGGAAATAGATTCTGTTTAAATAATGTGAGATAACAAACAAAAAATAGTTATTTAGCTTTTGTTAGTATTCTAAATAATAAGATTTCAAAATAATAAGAAACGAGTAATTTATATATATATAATATAAGGAAATATAAAAGCATTAAATAATTAAAATCCATTTCCAAAGTCATCAAAAATTAAACCGAAACTAATTATGTCGGAATTGAAATTAAAATTTGATTCGGAATTAAACAGCTTAAAGTTCACAAAATTAAAGTCTAAATGAAATAAAATCTATTTATGAAACACATTTTAATTAATATGATTAAATAAACGAAACTAAAAAATGGAATTGAAACTAATAATTACTTCGAATTCGAACAAGTTTAAAATTAAAAATTAAAAACCTATCATTGTATTTAGTGAGCGCAAATGCAGCTATTACTAAAATACAGATAAATCTAAGTAAATGGACAATATAAGCTATGTTAGAAGGAATACAACATAATGAATATATATATATATAATATAAAAATTTAATTCAACTTATTCTTATTTTCTTATATTATTTATTATTTTATACTATTTTTGATGTTGTGTCGCATCAGTAATCTCAGAGCTTGGCGACGGATTTGGCGACTTTGGCGACCAAACATAAACTGTTGGAAATATTTAATTAATTAACATTTTAAAACAAAACTCGATGTTAATATTTCTATTAACATTGAGTGTCATCCATTACAAGTTTTAAAAAATGTGTTTGAACTCAAGTGGGTAAATAAAAAATATTTTATGAACGACTCAAAATTTAAACAAAACATATAGTATATATGGAGAGAGTGTGAACCATTAGTTGTAATTGAAAGAAGACTAAAAATATTAAGATCTTTCGTATTTTTTTACATTCAAAATCTTGCTATATTCCCGATTTTTTTTTTTTTTAACATTAAGATCAAAACTCGTATTTTATGAAAAATACATTGCAACTTCAATCTGTTTTTTCTTATTGGATTTTTATGTATTATCATTCGTCAATTAATGGAATGTAAGTGTTTAAAAATGAAAATAAATAAGGTTTACAATCTCTTTCCCCTAGGGCTTTTGTCGTCCATTTCTAATCGGATACGCGGCTCTGTCGGTGAGCCGTTGTTTCTCCTTCGGAAAGAAACTCTTCTCTCATCCGGCCTTACTGTTTTCTTTGCTAGTCGCCAAGAGAACTCTCAGCCTTGGCCTCTTTTTGGGCGGATTTGGAGCCACTTTCAGGGTAAGAGGAACTCCTGCATTTTCTGAGATTTTAATTTCTGTTTTTACTCTTATATAAAACAATAACTATTTTAACTAACTGTGTTTAATATTGTAACAATTATCATTTCAAAAATTTTTTATGTTGATCAAACAAAATGAGTTGTTTACAAGTATATGGAAGATATTGCACTTACTATGATTTTAGTCTCAAAGATAGTCATTAGGGTACCGATTCGTACTTTGAATTACTATTTTCAAAATTTAACCCAGAAAATTTTATATAATAAATATATAATTTTGTGATTTTTTGTATGTATTTGTTCTTAATATTACATCTGATGAAGTAGGAAAAAAAATAGGTACTCCATTAAAAAGACAAATTCCATTTCATTGAAATCTATTTTCAAATTACGTATTATATAAACATAATTTATATAATTATGAAAGAATAATTAGTTAGTTTTCAAAATAATATAATTAGTTAGTTTTCAAAAATAATTTGAAGAATAAAATACCTGTATTTTTATATTTTTCAAATTTTAAAAACGATAGAAATAATGGAAACGTTTTCCCGCATTTCAAACAAATCTAAAATTTTTGTGTGGATATTTTGGGCTTTCAAATAAAAGGAGTATAGGAATTTCTTAACTTATTTATTTTTTAATTAGTATCCTTCGGCGATAGTTGATATATCAAAAATTTGCTATTGATATCTAAAAACTGTTAAGTAAATATTTTGCGCAGTTTGATCATAATGACAGCTTCAGCCAAATATTTTAAAATAATATATATTTTTTGATACTTATATAAGTATAGCTCATATAACGCCTCTCTTTCTGTAATTGGTTAAAAATTGTGTGAAACATATAATTATATAATTCCTATTATATGTTTAGTAATGATCATTTTATCCTTTTTTGTGCATTATTTGAGTGATTTTCATTTCATTTTCATGGAAGTTCATCAACTGCCTGCTGAGATGGTGCTTTGCCAAGGATCTTCCCGTCTCAGCCATTCCTTCAGCGCTGCTGGGGGGTCTTTTCATGAAATTCTTCCCCAGTTCTACCATAGCCCTCTACCTCATGTGGAAGACCATAGAGGTCAGTGAAAAAGAAATATTACTCCTCATAATCCTGAAAAATTATCCGCTAATTAAAAATGAAGTATTTTTTTAGTTTATTAGTCTAGAGTAATTGATTCATCTCAAAAATGAATGCATTTGTGCATTCTTGGGGTTAGAACTTCGAACCATAGGCCCGTAGCTGTGCTATATAACCACTCAACAAAAGTGTACATCCCGGTCCGGAAGTTATGCGACTTATGAGCTTAGCACCCCTTTATTCCCCCTCCAGTGACTTTGCGGTGAGGCGAACGATGTTATCTCACCAAATGTTTTTGGCGGATGATGAACTTTTTAATCGCGCCAGGCGTTATGACGGGCTACGAATGTTTGAATCGCGCCAAGAGTTCTGGCGACTTTTGCTTTGGTAGAGGACATCACGAAGGCTTCCTTTGTTAGTTCAGAACCAGGGTCACCAATCTACTTTCTTAGATTCGAAATCGGAAGGTTGGGTTTCTTAGCCGCGTAACATAACCATCAGACAAAAGTGTACGCTCCTGTCTGGAAGTTCTTTTGTGGCTTATGAGCTTACCACCACACATTCATATATGAATATTCATTTCTAAAAACTTTATTCAATAATGGTTGTTTATATAATATTTCGGAATCTCATTTTAGGATAGAAATTTCAATAAATAAATTATTTTTCAATCATCAAGGAATACAGAATAATAAGCATGATTCGCAAGTTTAAATTTTTTTAAATCAATAAATAGTGTATGAAAAAAGATAAATATTTAGGACTATATTGTGATTAGAGCATTTGAAAAATTCAGCCAAAAACGTTCATATACTCTCACACCACACAAGCTTCATTGGTTCCATCATTGAAACATCCAGTTG
The DNA here is from genome assembly GCA_026543055.1 of Argiope trifasciata. Taxonomy (NCBI): domain Eukaryota; kingdom Metazoa; phylum Arthropoda; class Arachnida; order Araneae; family Araneidae; genus Argiope; species Argiope trifasciata. Next base: position 601,309 of record JAPMOQ010058881.1, on the reverse strand, counting down.
CCAGTATTGTTCTGTATATTTGAGTAATATAAGTTAAAATATATAAACTCCTATGAATTATTCAATATCATGTGATACATTGCATGCGTTTACTGTTTGTTTGCTACTGTGTGTTACTGTTGCGTTTGCTTTCGTTACTTCTTTAATTACTAAGCTCTTCGAAGCTTTGAAATAAAATTTGTGATGATTATTTTTATGTACATTCAGTTTCTTTCATTTTGCAATGTACAATATAGTGCAACAGATGTACTACATGTATTTGAGTTCTAAGGGCCATCACTGGCCACGGTACAACCCTTCCCGAAGGAAATACGTCTCGTCATCGAGGGGAAGAGCCAGATCCTAATTCTTTTGAGTACCTACCGGGATGGCGAGATCCAACCACTATACCGAAAGAATATCATCCATTTTTTCTAGGTACCCACCGGGAGGAATAAGTCAATGACTTTATAAAAAGAAATAACTATTTTGGTTATCAAAGATATCTAATATTCTCACTTGAACCTACAAAGCCCTATTCTGGCAATACAAAATACAATAAATCGATATGGGTCTCGTAGAACATAAAAAATACTTTTATTACAGTTCAGAAATTTTTTTATTAAGCTACCATAAAAGATGGTTCATTCAATCCCTAATACTAAATGATGAAATTTTCATGCCCGTAGATAGTGAGTAATTAATCAGTAATATTTAAAATGACACTACGATTAATTTCCGGAGCTAAAAAATGCTTCCGACTAATTACGCGGAGTTGGCATATTACGGGCAACAAAACTGAATCGGATTATTTTCGAAATACAATCTTCGATACTCATTTATAAAAATTTGTTAAAAGGAAAATTCCTGGAGATTTTCCACCGCCTTGGCTGCACTTTGTCTTCGTTTATTAAAAGATTGAGCTAAAGTTATTAACAATATTTACTTCAAGAATAAATTGAAAATAGGATGCGCTGACTCTGTAAATAGGGAAACCTTAAGGTAATTAATTATTGTTCCCAGTAGAGAATTGGGTAGCCAAAGCAAACTGGGATTACTGATTTGGCATGATTAAAGATATCGGTTTAATATTATTTTATTTCAATTAACTTATTTTATTTAAGGTATCCCAACTACGCTGAAAGGAGAATGTTTAAAAAATTGGATTTTTTAAAAACTATTTAAAATTATGGGTTTCAGAAGTATGGGCAATTATTATACAAAATACTATAAACAAAATTATTTGAAAATATAAAATATTTTGAAAAATAGGAAAATGTATAGTAAATTTTAAGGAAATTGAACCAAAACGGATACCTTAAATAAAATTTATAATACATTTTAATGAAATCTACACAAATTGCAATGCAGTAATCCTATTTTTCTTTGCACAAAAGTTATAGAATATATTGATGAATGAAATAAACCAAAATATAAGAAAAGTTTTGAGATGCAAAGAAGCTATGGCTAAAAATATACGCATCTATACATTTTTTCCATACATTTACAACTTCATTTTTCTCAGAACGCCTATAAATGAAAAAGTATTTCACTAAAAATAAGTCTTTTAGTTCATTTCATTGCCCATATTATTAAAAGTACACATTGAATGTTTTACGTAAGTACTTCCATTAGTTTTTGAGATATCACGTTAACGGTGGAGAATTTTAATGAAATTTAAATTTTTGAGAACACTGAATTGGAAGACAAAATTTAGTTGAAAAACATATGCCCCTGGATGAAAAGTCAGACCTTCCTTTTCCTAAAAAAGATAAACTATGTTGCAAAGAGGAAAGCCTAAACAAGAAGAAATAACAATAAAAAAACATTCGCCAATGTAGTATATAACTATGTTTTCAAAGTAGCCGGATACCTTAGTCTTCACATTTATTATTTTTGAAAATCCCTAGTAGATGGCAGCACTGAATTCAAACCTACATTTAATTTATAATTAAAGGCTGATTAAGATCATGGGAATTTTAATCTATTATATTATCATTGGGTATGCACTAGTGAAAAAAAAGTTCAGACCTCTACGTGTTAGAAAGTGAATGAAATAGATTTATTGTTTCTTTCATACAATGTGTTTTTACCTAAAATCTTTAAAAGGTAATGCCCTTACTTCAAATTCACCATTTATTATAATTCGATAATTAAGGTATCCAACTACGTGAAAAACATTGTTTATCGACCAAATAGGCGATTTATTTTCTATCGTTACTTCTTGTAATTCACACTTTCAACTTTCGAAAACAGTTTATTTTTTCTAGGAAAAGGAAGACCTAGCCTATCATCCAGCGTCACATACATTTTCAGCTAATATTCGTCTTTAATTTCAATTTTTTCGAAACTTTAATTTTTGTAAAATTTCACCACCGTTCACATGATATCCCCAAAACTTAATAGGGATATTTACGCATTAGTTTTAATTAATTTCAGCGTTAGTTTTAAATAATAGGGTCAATGAAATGAACCAAAAGTTTTATTGTGGGTGAAATATTCTTTCATTTTTAGGTGTTTCTAGAAAAAGTAAATTGGGAATTTAGGGAAAAAATACACGTCTACGCATATTTTTACCCATCACTTCTGTGCATCTCAAGATTTTTCTCAGATTTTGCTTCATTTCATTCATCATTATTATTCTATAATGTGTGGACAAAAAATAATAGGATAGCTGCATTGCTATTTTGTGTAGAGTATTAACCATTTTGGTTAATATTCATTAAAATTTACAACTAATTTTCTCACTTCTCAATATATATTATGTTTTCAAATAATTGTTTTTGTATTTATAGTGCTTATTACTAACAATACAGTAGTATAACTTCGAACGTAGTCGGATACCTTAAACTTTCCATCTTTCTTTTCTATCATTGCATTTTTGAAAAAAAAAAAAACTTGGCAACACATAAAAATAAGATTATTTTGTTAAGTTACTAAGAGTGAAAAAACGTTGAGGCTGTATCTTTTAATGAGCGCTAAACACTCTTCAAAGACGGTTTTATGCACTGAAATACATATACTGCACATTCTCAAGTTTGGCAAAACTCTGTGTTTGTGTATTCGCCAAGAAATGTTTATTTATTTATTTTGAAAAAAGCTTTGATATGTAAAATGAAACGAAGATGTTTTCATTTTAAAGTATCCGACTACATTCGAAGGAAAATTTTCTAAAGATTCGACATTTTAAAAACTATTTAAAACTATGGTTTTTAGATGTGTTGTCAACTATAATACAAAATACCATAAATACAACTATTTGAAAAGATAATATATTTTGAGAAATGGGATTATTTCTACCAGATTTTAATGAAATTGAACCAAAACAGTTAACACTGTACACAAAATTGCAATGCAAAAATCCTATTTTTCTTTACACACAAGTTATAGAATGTAATGATGAACGAAATGAACCAAAATATAAGAACATTTCCGATGCAAAGATGTTATGGGTAAAAATATAAGTACCTATATGCATTTTTTCCCCAAATTCCACAATTTATTTTTTTCTAAAAACTCCTATAAATGAAAAAATATTTCATCAACACAAAAACTTTTGTTTCCATTCATTGCCCATATTTAAAACACACGCTGAAATCTTTATGTAAATTTTATGTAAATATGACATTTTAATGTAAATACCTCTTTTAGTCTTTGAGATATCATGATAACGGTGGAGAATTTTTATGGAAATTAAAGTTTTGAGCAAATTGAAGCTAAAGACAAATTTCGGTTGAAAAATATGATTTATTTAAAATTTCCTTGAATTCTAGGTCAGATCATTCTTTTTCTAGTAAAGATAAACTGTTTTATAAAGCAGAAAACCTGAACTACAAGAAATAAAAATAAAAACTCGCCAATGGGGTCAATAACCAATGTTTTTAACGTAGTCGCATACCTTAACAATGGGCCAAACTCAGATCAATCTCTTAAGTAGAAAGAGTAAAAACTGTTCATTTTCCTCCCCAGTGCGGAGTATAATTGTCGGAAAATGTTAATTTTATAATACGGAAGCACACAGAATCTATACTAATATTATACATGTTTGGATGAATGGATGGATGTTTTTTTGTTACTCAAACACGCCAGAACGGCGGTACGGAATCGGATAAAATCCAGCACAAACATAGATTACAATCAGGAATAGGACATAAGCTACTTATTATTCCGGTTCATGGAGTGGTTCATTTTTTATTCATTAAAAACCAACTTTCGTGCCAAAAAACTGTGGCCGAATCTCGCCAAAGATGAAGAAGGCTCCGGGGTTTTTTTCCTCAACAGAAATCTGGTTAGGTTTAGGAGAATTTCGACCGATTATTTCAAACGATGCTATTTATTTTCTTTGTGTTTGATTTATTTAAAATCAAATGTTGTGAATGAATCGATCATTCGGATTCATTCTTCTTTTTTCATTAAAAGAAAACAGAAGAAAGGAAATAAAAATTTCTAATGAGCAATGCGTTACCCCAACTGTCGTAGGGAAAATCAAGTATCTTCGTTAGGCCAGCTGGCATTAAAAGTTCCCCCGTGTTTGCTGAAAATTGTGTTTTCATTTAAACTAAAAGTTTAAAAATGATGTGTAGTTGTCTCCATCTCGATCCATAAATAAAATGGATTTGACCGGACTCGATTTGCTGTTTTGTTTCATTTCGGGTGTACAATGTAAGTAAATTGTTTTTACGTTCGTTGTGTGTTTTTGTTACAAAATTGTATTTATGCTATATATTTTTCGTATATTCTTATACTTTTCGCTTATACTTTTAAGTGTATCGTTTTGGGGTTAGGATTAATTTTTTTATTTGTCATTTTTGATAGTTTTTCGTACATACGCATCAAATATTCTACGCGAACAGAGTCGCGGGTGATAGTGGATAATACTTTCTGTGCGCTCTTTTATACGGTTTCTAAATGACCTTCATATTTTATGCTTTTTCAGAACGGATACTTGGAAGGCATGGATAAAGGCGTCTTTCCTCACGTCAGATGTTTTGTTCCTCTACTTTATTCCTTCTCCACTGCGGTGTTATTGCACACAGTAAGTTAGGAAGCAAATGCTTGCAATTTCAATCATATTACATTTTCCTTGAAAGCGAATGGGCCAATGGAGGTTCCTAGATTATACAGGGTGTTTTAAAAAAGTGTGGACAAAATGGTAGATCCATCATGCAACAAGGAACAAAAATCGCACAGGAACAGAGGTTTGCAATGCAATTCGGAATATCTACAGAGTGTTCTAAGATAATACATATTACCGACAAAAAAAATGAAACCATTACATTTAATTTTGGTGATAATTAGATGCGGTGACATCTTAATAAGCCAGTAACAGCCACTATACATTGGTGACCACTTTTGTACGTGGGACTGTTTACGTGGCTGTAAATTGTTAGGAGGTCACAAGATCGATTCTTGGCGGAATTCAATCTCCACATTGGCACAATTCCAACCAACACAATTGCTGATGGAAACAGTTGTTGATTCTGTGCCAAGAGAGTCTAACGACTTTGGGTTGCTGGGTGAAGAAGGTTGCGTGTTCAAATCACGTCCGGATCACCAATTTGGCGATGGTTTTTGCATGAATTGCGCTAATGAGGAGGTTGAATTCCGCCAAGTATCGAAATTGCAATATTACGATTTTCAGCCAAGTCACATATCCCCTTTACAAAAATGATCTCCAATGTTTAATTGCTGTTACTGGCTTATTAAGATGTCACCACATACTCATTTACATGCTACAAATGCACGCCAACTGTTGAGCCTACGGGAGATGCTCAAAATTTTTGCCAGATGCATCGAGACACGCCTGGCATCTAAGTTGAACAGAACGACGCACCTTCTCAAAGACACAAGATACATCTCAAACGCATCCTGTTGGAGACCACGGTGGCCTGGTCTAGGCTTTGGAACCGGAATATTTTAGGTTCGAGACCCGAAACCTGGGCTTCGAACCGGAACTGAACCGAAAACCGAAAACCGGAACTGAACCGAAAAAAATATCGGTTTATTTCGGTTCGATATATCTTTCAGTCATTTTGTTACTGTTACCAACTTATCAATATTTTCTAATTTAACGTCAAAATTGTCTTTAAGGTGAATATTTAGTTACATTTCAAATTGAAATAGAATTTATGATTATATGCTTCAAATTCATGTTTTCATTTCAATAAATGCAAAATTCTTCATGAGCATATCAGTGGAACTTTTTAAAACCAATTACTGAGTACTCGGCCGAGTAGTAAATGACCGAGTACTCGATTATTACTTAGTTATTATTACCGATTATTATTATTACCGAGTTCCTAATTATTACTTAATTTATATTTGAGGGGCAGTCCCTATTCTATAGCTATAACTTAATAACTATATTTTTAAAAATTTATTTGATCTATTTATTTTTTTTTTCCTTTTCGATTTTAGAATGGGGAGAAATAAGACAAATACTAGCAGGGATTTTTTCGCATATCACAAAACAGAGAATAAGAGTATTTGTAATACATGCGACACTTCTATGATTGGAAATCATGCTGCCGATTTAGAACGACATTTAAAAAGACATCATAGTAATGAATTTAAAACTGTACAGCAAAAAAAGAAAATTAAGTTGAACATAAGAGATGAAGCTACTCCAAGTACCAGCGGTTCACAAGAAACTTTGGATAAATACGTAAAATCAGAATTTTTGAAAGTAAATTTAAACAAGGAAATAGTCCTTAAAGCATGTATTGAACTTATTACTGTTAATGGCTGTTCATTTGAAATGTTAGAATATTCAGGATTCAAAAAGATTTTGAACCCAATTGTTAATGCAATAGGTAATCATTTTTCAGTAAATTCTGAAAACATTAAATTATTAATACCAATGACAGCTGTTAAAATTGTCTCTGAAATAAGTACAGCACTCGAAAAAAAAGTAATTTCCTTAAAAATTGACATAACTACCAGATTAAATAGATCAATTTTGGGAATAAATGCTCGGTTGATAATAGGCGGAAGAATAAATTTGTTTACTTTGGGAATGACAGAGTTGAAAGATAAACATACTGGAATTTATATTAAAAATATGGTTGAAAAAGTACTAGAAAAATATAATATCGATATTCAGCAAATTTTTCAATTACTACGGACAATGAAGCTAATATGATTTCATTTGTCAACTTATTAGGATCCGAAATTGAAGACGAAGTTATCGAAATGGAAAATGAAAATTTCAAAACTAGGGATCACTTTGAAGATGGAGTATTTCTTGATCACAACTTTTCTTTTAATAAACTAATCGGAATAAGATGTGCTGCACATACATTGCAACTAGCAATTAAAGACTCTATAAAAAACGCCGATTTCAATGAATTTATTTCTGATGCTAGGGGGTTGGTGAAAAAGCTGCGCATTCCATCTTTTAAAATTTAAAGACGTTAATACTAAAAGACCAATTTTGGATTGTCCAACTAGATGGAATAGTACATATAATATGTTAAAATCTTTATTGGAATGCAAAGATTTTAGCTCATCTTTAGCGGAACATAATTTAGATTATTATTTTGCAGACAGTAAATGGGTGAAATTAAAATTAATTGTTGATACCCTACAACCCCTAACGGAAGCAACTTTGAAACTACAAAGTGAAGAATTAACTTTAAGGGATTTTTACGGAATTTGGACACATTGCAAAATAAAGTTACGAAATTTAAAAAATTTCTTTGCAGATATTTTATATAATCAGTTATCTAACAGGGAAGCATTGTTAATAGAAATTGATAGTTTAGTAGGAGCAGTTTATTTGGACCCGCGTTATCAAATTTTGCTTTCCACGTCACAAAAGGTACAGGCTGTGCAACATTTAAAGAATATTTGCTACAAATTACAATTTTTTGAAAAGTCCATTTCAATAGTAAACGAGGAAACAAAATCTTCTACTGAAAGCTATGAAAATGAAGATGATTTAGAGACTTTTTTAAAAAGTAAAGAATTGGCAGTAATAAAAACACATAGAACCTCTATTTCTACCGAGATTGACATTGAATTCATTTTAAATAATTTTGACAATGTACGAAGGCTTGATATAAAGCATAATATTTTAGATTTCTGGGAAGAGAATAAAATTACATATCCGCACTTGTATAAGATTGCAATGGTGGTTTTGGCAGCTCCAGCTACACAAGTTAGTGTCGAAAGAGCGTTTTCAGGTTTGAAATTTATTCTCCGAGACAACAGAAGTAATCTCAGTGAAACCACGTTAGAAAATATATCAATAATTAGAGGCAATTTTCATATGTTAAATAAATAATATATTTTTTACATAATTATTGCAAGGCCAAGTGCACGATGTGAGAGTCAAACGACGAATGTGGGTAATCATGAACCTAGTTGTCAAATGCGATTTTGATAATGGATAACAATGCCAATGCTCGCCGTCCTCTGCTCACCGCTCTTATCGTACCTGCTGTTTGTATCAATTCACATAGACCAATTAAAAAAAGAATAAAATCTTCTAAATTTTGATAGAATAACATTTTTTGTTTATGATAGAATTATATTTTTAGTACAAATAAGAATATACATAAAATGAAATTATTCATTTGGAACTGAATCGAAAACCGTTATTTTTGGCGGAGCGAAAACCGGAACTGAACCGATATTAATTTTTTAGTTGAACCGGAACGAAAACCGGAACAAAAAAAATTACGGTTCGAAGCCCTGCCCGAAACCATCGAATAATCACAGTGTAAGGGAGTCTGTTGCACGTTAAATCCGTCTAGGTCACACGTCCTTCCTGTAATCTGGTGTGGTATGGAGAGAGGAGGGTGCCAGTTTAGGTGCCGTTCTCGTCATCTGAAAGCAGTTCAAAATGAGGATGTCCGTCCCCAAATAGCTCTAGTGCTACTTCAAAACGGGACGTTAATATAACTAAAACTAAACTGGTCTGATGTGGTGTGGAGAGGAAAATGCAAGATCAGACGTCGTCCTCGTTATCTGACCGTGGCAGAAAATGACATGGTTCGTCCCAATATAGCCCTGGTATCACTTTACAAGGGGATGTTAATATAACTAAACTACCATGGTTCAAAATTACAAGGTGCGTTCTGATATAGCCTTAGTGTTGCTTTACTACAGGACGTTAACATAAACCACGGTAGTTTAGTTTAATTTAGTTAAAATTACTAAGTCCGTCCCAATATAGCCCTAGTGTTGCTTATTAATATAACTAAACTAAACTGGTCTGGTGTGGAAAGGAGAACGCCACATCAGACCTCGTCCTCATTATATGACAGGGGTTGACCAGGCCCATCCCTAAATAGTCTTAGTGCTAATTTACAACGTAACGGTCATATAACTAAGCTAAACTAATTAACAGAGTACTTGGCATTCTAATATAATAGAAAGCACCATATGCCGCTCATTTATGGTTTTGGAAGTCCTCCAAGACTTTGAAAATTTGTCCGGAAATCCTTATTTTGTTAGAACAGGGGTGAGAAGAAAGATTGTGGGAAGAAATTGAGAAATAAGATATCAAACTATTCGAGGAGTTAAGTGGTGGAATAAAGGCATATCTTTCTGCCTTTTAGCGAAGTGGCAGAGTCGAAAGGGGCAAACCTCCAGATTGTGATTCCTTTTTTTCTTACATGGTTTTCGTTTATTCTTCAATCGACTGCTTTTTTATGAACGTAATAATAGGAGGTAAAATGTTTTCAACTCGGGATAAAAATAAATCTCGTCGTGGTGTTTTTTTATTATAAAGAAAAATTAATATTTGTAATTAATTGTGCGTAAGGGCTAAAATAAGTATAAACAGGACTGCATAGAATCTCCATTTAATTCTGTGATTTGGTAGATTTTTGGTATTTAGCTATAAATATCCTTTTATATTCATGCAGTGACATAAGGGCAGCGGTGGACTGGTGGTAATGTCCAGAGGGTTTTAGGTTCGAGACTTGATTCCACCAGAGGACCGTCGTGTGAGGGGGGGTGTCTCTTGTACAGTAAATCTGTAGGGCCAAACATCCTCCCGTTGTTATGGTTTGGTGTGGAGAAGGGACTCAGATGCCAGCTCAGGTGTTGTCCTCGTCATCTGATAGTGGTTCAAAATGACCCAAAATAGCCCTACTGTTACTTCAAAACGGGTCGTTAATATTACTGAATTCCTGCAGTAACATGATTTATATTCAATGTTAAGCGGGAAATCTAAATTGTTTCACTGCCTTCGTTGTTTTCGTTTATTTAACTGATTTATTATTATATTTGGAATTATTATATTTTCGTCCTTTTGGCTTTTGCCGTTATAATATGTTAGTTATTTTATATGATGTTATATATATATATATATATAATATTGTTATGGATCATTCATCCGACGGGTTCATTTTGTATAGTGGGTGCATGGTTTGAAAAACACAATCAACTTTTTCTTTTCACAAGTCTTTTAGTTGAGAAAAACGTCGACGTTTATTTAAGCAGACAGGACAGCAGAAAGACGATAGATATGCATAGACGAGGCAAACACAGAGCGGCACACAGCAACAGTATAAATCTGGTAGTGACGATGTTCCAAGCACCCAAACAGGAGAGGGGATCCTCGTATTTTCACTCTACGGTCTCTCCAGATGGTTAAAACACTACTCTGTCTCTTCTCGCATAGCCGTATCTCTACCACAAGACAGGCTACACAGAATTCGATGCAGCTTCCACATTAGACCAAGAAAGCCCACAGCTGAGTTCAGCACTCCGCTGCTACTTCTTTATCCTTTCGGAGGCTACTACTGTCGCGATTCCGACCATCCATGCTGGCAGCTTGTGACTGCTGTCCTTTTATAGTTCCCAGGAGTTGGAGCTGGGAATTTTCTAGACCAGTCAGGCGTATTTCGGTTCCAACTGGATAGATTGACGAATTCTCGAAGTATCGAGCATTATCCATTTTGTCACCAAAGCCGCCAAATTGGTCACCAAGATCAGGGATAACTGGCTAAGAGCATCCGGCAGCATCCTATACAGAATATTGTAAACTATTATTATCCGTTTTGTTGCCAAAGCCGCCAAATTCGTCGCCAAGTTGGTCACCAATCTCGGGGATCACTGGTTAAGAGCATCCGGTCAGCATCCAATACAAAATATTGTAAATCTGTAATATATAATATAATAAATAATGACCAATATAATAAATAATGTAAAAATTAATGATATATATAATAATAATTATATAATAAATTATAAGCGGCATTCGTGAAAATATTGATCATTATTTAAAATCAATTACTTTTAATTCGTTTCGAGTTTAGAAGATTTATCTGTTACGGGCTGCTGAAATTTTGCGAAAAGATGACAAATTTTCTTTTCCAATTTTTCATAATTTTTTCTCTTTATTTTCCTTTTTCGTTGTACGTGTTTTTTATATGTATTTTTTTGATGATTTTTTGTTGAAATATTTTTTTTCTCTTATTGGATGTTTTTTTTTTCCTTTATATTCAGCTTTAAGCTTTTTATCCGTTAACGCCTTTAATTAAAATGTGTCTCTCTTTTCACTAATGTGTCTCCATCAGACTGCAATGGTTCAGCGCCTGAAGGAATACGGAAACATTCGCTTCACTTACTCAATACTAACTTTCTTTTAAGGTGTGCAGATACAGTAGAATTTTTCTTAAATTTTAACTTTAAAAATCTAGTTTTTTTCACAGAAAGTCATTAAAATAAGTTAAAAGCACTTTCAGCCCGAGAAAACACATATTACACTAATTATTATTTAATTAATTTATATATAAGATGGGCTAATTAGCTCATCTTATATTAATTAATAAAATTATGAGCATATTTTTTGAAACCTATCTTAAATTCTAATTTGTATAGACATACTAGTTGGAAACATTGACTAATATTAGTTTTCTTGTTCTCTGCATCAATTAAGTTATAAAAATATGTAGTTTTTTTAACAATTTTTTCATCAATGATGAATAGAAGAAGCGATATTTTTTCTGTAATTGTTAACTTTTAAACAGTTATTAAAAATGTATTTCTGTAAATATAGCTTTGATTGATACAAGAAACACCCACTGATTTCTACAGAATATCTTGATACATAAATAATTGTACTTGGTAAATTTATTATTATTTGGTACTTGGTTAATTTATTAGTAATCATTATTTGAATGAAGTAACATAGTAGAAAATAGCCTTCTTCATAAAATGAGTTTTTAGAGAAAGTACTAAACTACAGTTTTTAGTGCAAGAAACTAGAGAAAAATCCTTATAACTCGAGGAATATTCCGAATATTGACAACATCCTGGTATCGGTTGAGATCATTGTGAAAAAATAAAAATATATTGTTACGAAAGCGTAGTTTTGCTTTTCCGCTCTGATACTGTCATTGTAGGGAAGAGAGATTTACAGTGATGTGTATCGAATAGTGAATGGGTGTGACGTCAGAGGTCCCAAGGCTTGACAACAAGAGTCGATGTTTCGGGCATTTTCCATTTTGTTGCCAAATTCGTCGCCAAATGATCGCCAAGTTTGTCGCCAAGCCTTGGGACCTCTGACGTCTCATCCATTCACTATTCAATACACATTACTGTAAATCTCTCTTCCTTACGATGACAGTCTCAGAGCGGGAAAGCAAAACCACAGGTTTGTAACAATATATTCGATATTTTGAACGATTTTCAAAGTTGCAAGCTTGAACGTATGCTTTAAGGTAGTTCAAATACGGTGGACTTTATTCCTACATTACAAATATAAAAGCAATTTATATTCGGAATAAATATTTAGAAAAGAAATTGATTTTTGTACTTAATAAAAAATGCACTGTGTCTGCTAACTAGCAAACTAATGTATCGAAATAATATGATAATTTGCATCCATTAAATGCATCACATGCTTCAAACAATTTTTATGATTTGGTGAACATTATAACTACTAAATAAATTACTCATTTTAATGTAAATTAAAAAATATATATTTCTCTAGGTTCAAATTTTATTTTTATTGAAATAAAAACAATTTTCTTTTTTTAAAATGGTTATAGTTTATTCATTCAGTTTCTTGCTTCTTAGTGTTTCATATATATATATATATATATATATATATAATATAATGTGTGTGTGTGTGTGTATATATATTAAAGGAGATTTTATTCCTTTGAAAAAAACTTAAACGTTTACATCCATTTAAAAATAATATATACATATATATTTTGAATTTTCAAAATACCTTTTACAAATTACTTCCATTAAATACTTTTATAAGTTATTTTAAAGCGATGAAATATTCACTGCGTAAATTAGAATTTAAATTTAAGTAAATAATAAATAAATTATAAGAAGAATTTAAATTATAATTTCAAATCTAATTATACCAAAATATAGCAAAACTGTTTCATATTTTGACATTCCGAAATATTTTTGTATTTATTATGCATTTCTTAATTCATTTCACCCAATGAAATGTCTTTTTGCAGGCTGTTATGGAAGCTCACAATCTGAAACCATCCTATTTGAAATTTGTCGGTAGTTTGACGCAAAAGAGGCAAGTAGGCTAAAATTTTAAAAAAGATGCATTTCAATTTCTGTTTTTGATTTTATTGAAAATTCATCTCTTTGCTTTTCTATTTTCAGAATAATCGAAGTCAATCATTATCTTCTGGATATTTTCGGAACTCAGGCTTCCAAAATGTTCCCGAACTTTTGGCCAGAAACTGACTATCAATACACCAGTTCTGCGTTTAGAGATATTGCACTGTTATGGCTTGCTCATTGATTTCAATTTTTCATTAAAAAGTGTATTAGTTTAAGAAATTATCTTAATTAAGAACTATTGACATAAATGAATGATATCAGTATTTTATAAACTGTTTCTTCCTTTCTTAATCGCATACTTTAATATCTGTGAATTATCACAAAATTTTAAAATAGTACAAATTTGTAATAGTTTAATCTTTTTATAGAATGAAACATAAACCGTAACCATAAAAGCATAAAATAATTTTAAAAAATTCTAAAATTCATCAAAAATGAAAATTAAATTTTTTAGGAAGCCGAAACTAAAATATCGAAAGTATCGAAATTAAAATATCGAAATGGAAAGTAAAATCTGTCGAATATAAAATAATCGCTCACTAAATATAAAGATAGCTTTTTAATTTTAATCTTGTTCGAATCCAAAATAGTATTTGGTTCCATTTCCGTAATTAGTTTCGTTTCCTCTTATATTGCTAATTTTATATATATTTATATATATATATATATATATGTTTTTTTATATTTATAATATAATATAATATAATATACAGTCGAATCCGGTTAATTGGACCACCGGGTAATCGGACCAGCCGCTTATTCGGACCGAATCTTAAAGAACCGAAACAAATCCTGTGTACATAAGCCTAATATTATTCGCTTATTTGAACCAAAATTCCGTTTAAACGGACCAAAGAAGGTGGCAGGGAAGATGAAAAAGAAGCCACAAGTCGCCTGTGTACAGCAGGAAGTCCGAAAAGGAGAAGAACCAGTAGGAGGTGAGCAAACCCTTTGTTTCTTAGAACGGGCAGCTCGGTAGTAAGTTCTTCAAACTTCGACTGGAATTTGAGAAGAACTTTTTTTTTATTGTGCTTCGCATGCTGGGTATCGTGTAGACCGTTTCGAAGAATTTGTTTGTAAATTTACTTTTCAATGAATACAGTTCATAAGCAACAGTAGTCCTTGTTTGTATGTTTGCCATACGCGTGTACCGCACAATAAAGGTCATAATGACATTTTAATATATTACGTATAGCACGTCTTGTCTTGTAACATAGGGCATGTTCGTGTAATCGGACCAGCCGGTTATTAGGACCAAAATGATCGCGTTCCGATGTGGTCCGATTAACCGGAATCGACTGTATATATATATATATATATATAATATGTGAATGGAAATTTTTATTGCATGAGTTTTACATATTTTTTTGATCATCAATAAATTTTTAGTCCTTATTAAAAGTATTTTTGTAAAAAAACTGGTAGGCCTTGAGTTGCAATTAACTATTTTGGCTTTATTTCATAATACTTTTTTTAATCACGTGGGAGCATTATCCTATTTTAGTTAAGGATTTTGAATAATTGAAGGCGATACATAATGCAAGCTCAAAAATCCCGTAGGCAATGAATAAAGCGCAATTGGCAATATTCATCATCACCTCCTAATTGCATATATTTTTTAACTACTTTTACCAGTATTGTATTATTATTATGTACACTTCTTTGAAAGCAGATGCGTTTTTAAAAGATTGATCTGCTTTTATCACTATTGCTTTATTATTACAAGTGCTTCTTTGACAGCAGATGCGTGTTCAAAATGTTGGCGAAGAACTGTGACATCATAGTCACTATTTTCATGGAATGTAATTTTTTCGGAGGAAATTGTATAATTTATCTTTTATAATATGGCTGAAAAACCTTGACTCGGGTTTAATAACAGTTTTGATTAAAGTATTTTCTCTTTTCTCCAGTTAGGAAATATCATTTTATTCATTATAAAGTGGGAAACTTGAAGGATTTGATTTCTGTTCTAAGAATCATCTATTAGGAAACTATTTTATTATTTCGGAAATTGGAAAAAAGCAGTTTGTGTTCACAAAAATATTAATATCTAGCTTTCTTTACATCTCTCTCTCTCTCTCTCTCTCTCTATATATATATATATATATACATAAGGGAGAGAGATATACAGACAGATAGAAAAGCCTAGTTATTGATTTAAACCAGTTTAAACTGGTTAATGGTTTAAATTAATTACGACAAATAATGACTTAAAAATAATGATATCACATGATAACTTGAAATTTGCGTTGGTAGATTTCATCTTTACTTACCTTTTTTTCCACTGCAATGAATTTAATTGATTCAATAGTTTTATTTCATTCTTTCATTTTTGTACAAAAATTTAAAAACATAGTTTCGTCATTAAATCGGCTAGAAATAGAAAAACGGATTCATTCGGACGAAAGCAGATTTAAAAAAAAAACTCAAAAGACAGAAAACTTTTCATGTGTTCCATATTTAAGCGGATTCCCCGGTAGCGTCGAACCAGCGTGTCGGACGAGGTGCGGAAGTGACGTCAGAATCCGGAAGTAGTAGAAAGGATTCCGCTGACCGAGTTCGGCGGAGATATCAGATGTCCAAACATGCCGTCACAAGGCCAATGTGGAATTTAAAAGAAGGTATTAAGGGGGCTGAGATTTGGGTGTTTAAGACATCCCATTATTTCAAAGTATTTGTAAACGTACTGTATGCATAATTTTACTGATAAGAGTTAAGGTATCCCGCTACGTTCCAAAAAAAAACTCTTAAAAAATTATATTTTTTAAAAACTTTTTAAAACCATGGTTTTCAGATGTAAAAATTATAATATAAAAATACTATAAATACCAAAACAAACTATTTGAAAATATCATATACTTAGAAAAATAGAAAAATTGGTAGTAATTTTTAATGAAATTTAAACTAACATGGTTCACACTCTACACAAAATGGTAATGCAGTAATCCTATTTTTCTTAGCATACAAGTTATAGAATATTATGGAGATTGAAATGAACCAAAATCAAAGAAAAATCTTCAGATGCAAAGAAGGGAAAAAATATGAGGATACATTTTTTTTTTCCATAAATTCGCAACTTTATTTTTCTAAAAACAGTTATAAATGAAAAAGTGTTTCACCAATAATAAAACTTTTGGTTCATTTCATTGTCCATATTTGAAAGACAGGCTGAAATTTTAATGCAAATGCCTCTATTAATTTTTGAGGTATCATGTTAACGGTGGAGAATTTTGACGAAAATTAAAGCTTGACAAAATGGAAGCGAAAGACAAATTTAAGTTGAAAAATGGGTGACCCTGGATGAGAGGTCAGGCCTTCCTTTCCTTAGAAAAGATAAACTGTTTTGGAAAGAGGAAAATCTGAACTACATAAAAGAAAAACTAAAAAAATCATTCCCCAATGTGGTCGATAACCAGCGGTTTTAACGTAGTCGGATACCTTAAAACATGTTTGTAAGTGAAAAATAATTCAAAATTATCTTGAAAAAAGTTATTTTATGCAATAACTTTTATTTAAGCAGAAATTTTACTATTTCTCAGAAAATGTCAAATGTTTGAAATCTAAATTGAAATCTACTTAATAAAAGTTTAGAATAATTAATGTATTTTTGAAATATAAACATGAGGTTTTAATCATTTCATTTTATCAATG
Source organism: Argiope trifasciata (assembly GCA_026543055.1). Taxonomy (NCBI): domain Eukaryota; kingdom Metazoa; phylum Arthropoda; class Arachnida; order Araneae; family Araneidae; genus Argiope; species Argiope trifasciata. The sequence goes on along the minus strand of JAPMOQ010058881.1, from coordinate 584,122 downwards.
TTATTATGCACTCATGGTTTGATTTTTTATGGAACATTTGACTTAATTTTTCATTAAGTGAAGGGTGACGAAAAGTTAGAATTGCGAACACAATAAATGTTGAGCATTCAATAAAGAAGGGTAAGAAAATCAGTTTTCTGTTACGAAATGGAAATCACGAGTGCAAAGAAATACCATCAAGATGAGAAATAAAATATCATATTGTAAATTAAAATATTATAAAACAATATTAGACAAAATAACATATCAGAAAAATATCGATATTTGCTATAATAGAAAATGAAAGAATAATATTTTCAATTTAATGATATTAATAATGTTGCTAAACGGTAGGTTAAAGCAGTTTTAAGAATTCAGGATATTGAACCGTCAATAATGTAATATGGAATACTGAAAAATTAACAGTTAAATCAATCTCTTCGAAAAGAAATGAATGACTTTGCTGACATTGTATGCACATTAAATTTCGTTAATCTGTTCAGAATATGCAAATTTATAAAACTATAGGTGAGAGATTTCCAAAATTTCTTTTGCCGCTTATTTTTGGTATACAAGATGAATGTACTCCAGCTAAAACCGATGCCATCTATTAATGAAAATAATTTTCTTAAATGAGTATAATTTCTTTATTGAATGAAATGCCTAGCCTACCCCAAAATACTTTTAATATGGCGTTGTTAAGAACTCCAAATTCGGTAATTCAAAAATTACGCCAAATTCGGTAATTCATCGTAGATTGGAAAAATGTCTGGCGATGGTTTCGCAATGTTTTTCCAAAAGGGTCGAAAATTTTCGAAAGAATTTTTTTTTTCTTAAAGGGTCGAAATTTTTCATATTATTTCGTACGATGTTATTCAAAAGTAGATATAAAATGATGAAAGCAAATGGAGAAAATTACCAAGAAATTTATTTAAATTGGGAAAAATCAACAGTCAAGGCACCTAAAGAAATTGTTATTAACCTATTCTTACGACTTCTTATTCTTAGATTCTTCAAAAGAATTTAATCTCTGATAGTACAAAAAGTCGTACCTCAAAAATTAAATTTGAAATAATCTAATTCATGCATTTTTACATTAAATCAATTGCTCTAAAAATAACAGCATAAATAGATGAGGCAAATGCAACAAACATAACCTACGAAAATTTAAAAAGTACATATTGAATGCGCTGGTAAATATTTAAACTTTAAGGTTTATTTTAAAACGTGATAACTTCAATAAGATTTTAGTACTTATTTTACTTTACGTGGAGATTTTACTTTAGGTTGACAAAATTATTAAACAATGATATAGAACAGTTTGCAATTTAAGAGGCGATTAACTGAAGATAATTCGAATGCTTTTCGTGATTCATTATCATTCAATAATTTTCATTAGGAATCATAAATATAATTTTATTTTTTAAGAAAACACTACTAAATCGATCAACTTAGCAAAAATACAAAAAGTTAAAAAAAAATGCAAGAAATACGGGAATAAGACCTATTTCAAAATTTTTTGAGCAGTTTAATAGGGACTTTTTTTTTTCTAAAATTTTGAATAGTTTATTTCACTTTTAACTGGGGGAGTACGGTCTGTGAGACTGCTTGTAATGGACGTTCGGTTACCCCTAATTTATTTTTAGCTCATTTGAATAGATTGACTCTCTAATTTCCTGTTTTGTGACCTTCAATTCACCTACCCTCTTTCAACCGATTTCAGCAGATGATTTTTAAAATAATTCAGTTAATTCTTTGAGCGCGTTCTCTAAGACCGTGCCTCCCTATTTGTGTTCTAGTGATAAACAAGGCTTAGCAGATGATGCTAAGACTTGTGGCTCGGAATATTCTCCAATTTACTGATCCTATCGTGAAACAGTCTTCCAGAGAATTTTAAATGAAGCAGAAAGGGATTTGAGTGATGAGGATAACAGTGGGCGGGAGTTTTTCGATGAAAGTTCGCACTCAGCTGATTCTGATAAGTATGTTTGAACATAAATTTTTTTTAGTAATAATGTACGTATTTTGAAAAATTTATAGAATGTATTAATATACAAGTGAAATACAGGGTGCCCCAAATTAAAGTTACTCTATTCAGAGCTACATACCGCCGTAACTATTCATCCGAAAATTATGAAATTTTGGGTACTCCTCAATGAAGGGATGGTAAAGGCATTTTGCTAAAAACAATTTAGTTCCAAACGTCACCACTAGAGGGCGTATTCATGTAAAGCGGGTCTGTCCCACGCGATAGATCTTGAACGTTGCGTGATCTTTAAGACAGCATTTGCCGTCAAGTGTTCAATATTTCGACGCAGACACTACACTCTACTGTTGAACATGCCATTTTTAGATTTCAGAGGGTAGCTACCAATAATATCGAACATGATTTGGATTAATTCCAAGCTAATGTGTAATTCGTATAATAAAATAGTTGATAATACGCCCACAAGTGGTGACATTTGGAATTATTTTTTAAGCAAAATGTCTTTCCCATCCCTTCTTTGATGCATACCCAAAATTTCAGAATGTTCGCATAAAAAATTACGGCGTAGTTACGGTATGTAGCTCTGAATAGGGTAACTTTAATTTGGGACAACCTGTATATACAGAAAATATAGGTTGATTTTTACGCTAGTTCTTAACTTCGAAAACCATGCTAGGTCTAGAATAAAAGGGCCAATTTTATTTCTTGTCATTTTTTTTCTAAGTACTGTTGAGTTTTACATTATATTGTTTTCTATATTACTTTATATACTGGAAAAATAAATAGGATTTAAAAAGTATAAAGGTATGTTTTTTCAAGAACATATTGATTGTACCATATAATTTGAGATGAATATGTATGTTACAACGCATTTACTTTTTACTGTGATAATATATATTAAAACATTTACACTGGGAAAATAAATGATTAAAAAAAGTGAAATGTATTTTCATGAATATTATTTGTTGTAACAGGTAATTTCAGTAGAAAATATATATTTCAAAGCAATTACTTTCTTTATCGATAATATATGTTGAAAAATTTCTAAAATATATCGATATATCAAGAAAAATATCTGCATAATATATTGGCAGAGGAAGTTTTAATGAATGAATGAATTACTTAATACATTCATTAGAAAATTTAATGTGAGTGTAATGAGGTCTCATAGACCGTACCTCCACTGTTAAGTCAGATGTTCTCCTCGTCATCTGAACATGGTTCAAAATGACGAGGTCCATCCCAAAATAGCCTTAATGTTGCTTTACAATGGAACGCTAATATAACTTAACTAAACCAAACCTAAAATTTCAACTCTCCAGTAAGGGTTAACATTTAAATACTCAGTTTTCTTTAACACTAGATTTACGGACCGAGCCAATTTGTCTCATGAAAAATTTGATCGATCGATCGATCTGTCTGTCTGTCAAATATAACTTTAATATCGCTTTTTAAAAACATCCTTTGGTTTTTAGTTAAGTAATGAATTATATGTAAACGTTCGTTCCTCTTCCCCTTCATTTCGCAAGATCGAATGTGTTATACCTATTTGAGCCAATCTGATTCGCAGAATGGTTGGAAGCAAATTCACGCAGATGGCGTCAACAAGTTTTCTACAGCATTTTCGATTTAACAGCTATCAATGCTTGGATTCTGTATAAAGAGACAAGTAAATATTTCACGAAAAGATTTTCCAATTGGCTGAAGAAGTCAGTATAGAGAAGAACTCTTCCATTCCAATGGCAAAAATTCATGCTACTGACGCACGGATTCCACAATCAGGCAAAAGAAACAGACACCATTGTGTTCAATGTAATAGAAATGTTTGCGGAAAATATGTTTCAAAAACAGAGTTTATATGTGAAAAATGTTTTCCATGATAATGAACCTTTTATTTAAATAGATTTGGAACTATTTACTTTTCAAAAAACTTCAATTTTCTTGTGTGAGTCAAAAATGTAATATAATGTCCGTTACAGCGTAAATATTTTCTTTTCTCTCCGCTAAGCTTCAGAGTGAATGCAATATCTGTGCTGATGTCATTTTTGATGGATGGCCCGTAACAGATTGCTTCCAACATTTCGTGAGAATTTTCACTGAAACATTAAGCTGCAGTGGCACTTTTTCTTGTCCGTTCTTTTTTACTCGCAATTTCTTCATCTGTTACTCAATCGATTACTCATTTGAAAATATTTCTACTAAAACTTGGCCTAAAACGCATTATAGACCTAAGTTAGATTATTTTTATGCAATTATACTGAAAGAGTTTTATTTTACTGCAACGCTGGTTTTTTTTAATACATCTGAATAATAAAAATAACATTAAAGATAAATTTGAATGAAGAATTGTGGTTTTTTACATCAAAATAAATCCAGATTTCTTAAGAATTCTTGGGAGGAAATTTTTTGCATCTATTTTCACAATTAACTGTTAAGGTATAATTTTTCCAACATTTCCTAATTCACTTTTATTATCATGTGAGAATATTATCCTGTGTCCGTTAGTATGTTTTGAAAAATTGTAGCCAAGCAATAACAGAAACTCGAAATCCCGTAATCAATGAATTAAACATTAATGGCAATATTCATCGGCATCTTTAAATTACATATATATTTTTACCTGCTTTTACCTGTACTGCATTATTATTGCGTGTGTTTCTTTGAAAGCAGATGCGTTTTTAAAAGGTTGAACTATGGCATCATAGCTTATTTTCAAGGAATGTAATCTTTTTTCTGATATAATAAAATAATAATTTAATTTTTATCATACGTACAAAAAAACGCCACTTCCGTTTAATAACAGTTTTAATAAAATAATTTTCTCTTTACTTCAGTGGGGAAACATTGAAGGATCTGACTTCTGTTCTAAGATGAATCCACGATGAAACTGTTTTATAAACTCAGAAATTAAAAAAATAACAATTTAAGTTTTGAAAAGTATTGTTTGCATAAAAACCATATATAACAATTTTTTTTATTCATTGGTTAACAGTTTATCTTATTGAAATCGCATATATATATATATATATATATATATATATATAGATTTGTGATCGTATATATCATTTTAACTTTTTCGAATGTAAATCAACTAACATTATTAAATAAATTCTCCTTCAACGGAATACATTTAATATTTTTCTTTTATTGATAGAAAAGAATATTAATAATCTTTAATGATATAGTATTTTTGGGAGCTTCTTTCTACCTTACCTTTTTAGAATTAAATGAGTTTTTTTTAGTTATCTTGTTGGCAACTTCTTTAAGCTCCAAACTTTTTCTCATGTTCAATATATTTTTTGCAAACAATTAAAAATGCTTTTTCAAGGAATTAAACATAGAAAGTACAACAGAAGAATAGTAAATTCTAGTTATTTTTGTAATGCCTGAATGAAAAAAATGAAATTCTGGTGTTTTATTTTCGGTATAGCATTTATTGTAAATCGTTGGCAGTGAAATATATTCCTCTTGTAATATCTCGTCTGTAATGGAAAAAGATAATTTAAAGCCATTAAATTACGTTTACATAGCTGCAAAACTTTTAAAAAAATATTTGAAAATGTTCCATTCATTTTAGCAATATTTGAATCTATGAAAACGATATTTGAATGAATGGAAAAATAAATATATTTCCAGACTATTTACATAAGAGCAAAAAAATGAATTACAAGAGAGATTATTTAATAAATTGAAACTAAAAGAATTCATATTGAATGAGTTCATTTGCTCAATCTTTTTATTAATTACTAGTATTTCTCCTATTTTTCAACAGGTATGTTTGCTGTTGAATATCTGTTATATTATGTGCGAAATGAACAAAGGAAATTAATTGTGATCTCCAAAAATACGATTTTTAACTTTGATAAATTTTGATTGTTTAAAATCCGATGTTTCTGAAATTCTACTTAAATAATAATACTGCCTAGTTTGTCAGTAAACACTGTTATTTCAAAATAGTTCAAATAAATTAAAATAAATTTCAAATATACTGAATGTTTGAATAACTAACAACCTTTGATGTTTAGCTTATTCATTCATTCATGTTCCGATGTTTTAGATTATTAAATAGTTAATATAGAATTCACTTTCTTAAAAAATTCACCTTGTTATTCAATATCACAGGAAATTAACAGGCAATTTAATTAGCTCAAACTATTGTGGATAGAGATGAAAAATATATGTATTTCATAATGAAAAAAAGATTTATTTCAGATTTGATGCCTGAAAAAAGGCAATTTTTTATTTTTATTTTAACACCGATGAAAGAAAGCTATTGAATGTTTTGATTGAAGTTAGTTTAAAAACTGTAATGGATTGTATAAATTTAAAAAAAAAATCATTAACTTTAAAAATGGTTGTAGAGAAATAAAATTCTTACTAAAAGGTAGTTTTTTAATTTTGTGACTATGCAAAATCTATTTTTATAAAATAAGTTTTAAAAGATATGTTCATCAATTTGTATAGTTCAGACACAGCGGTTACATATCTGGCAACAGTTAAATCAATTTTAGCAAGCTGATCAGCTTTCTATTTAAAATCCACTTCTTGATTTCATTAGCATCTTTTCCTTGAGCTAAACGGAATTTAAAGGAATTTAGTTAGCTCTGTCCTAAAATTTCTCTGTAAAATTTTTTTTCTAAGAATAAAATGTAGCAAAAAAATTCTAGAAATAAAAACTTAAAAAAATCTTATAAAAAATAAAATCTTCAAAAAATCCTATAAAAATAAAATTTCTTAAAAAAAACATTGAAAAAAAGGCAGTTTTTTTTCAGTTTTAAAATCATGCAAAATTTATTTATGCAATATAAGTTTTAGAAGATATGTTCATCAATTCACATAAACGTTACTTAGCTGTATACAGTTAAGTCAATTTTAGCTCTAAATTAAACTTTCTGTTTGACGCCAATTTCTTGTTTTCAGTAACATTCTGGTAGAATACAGATTTTTATGGTCTGTGCAGGTAGCAACAGTACTTATGTTTTCAGGAACATTTCTTTAATAACCACATTCACACACGGAACAAACACAAAGACAAGATATTCACGCACGCAGCCTAACAGTGCAGTATCACATCTCAATCTGATTGCAACGCGCAATGCATTATGGGATGGACTATCAGACATCGCCATCTAGTATTCAAAAGAGAAGATAAAAGCTATGTAACTGCTACATCTTATTTGCTTTGACTAAATGGTGCTTTAGGGAACTCAGTAAGTACTCTCCAGAGCAATTTTAATAATGTTTTGAAACTCAATTAATTAGAAAAACATTGAATTAAGCCCCGTTATAAAACATTCTATATAGAAGTCTAGAACGTTCGTGTAACAATTAAATTACATTTCACTATTAAACCATTAAAAATAAGGAATAGAAGCTATTTCTGCGCCACGTAAATTAGCATTTTATTTGTATATAGATTCTTGGCTCACTTAAGAAATTGTTTGCAAATAGTATTCACTCTATAAATATAATGAACTAGCTGTTACCCATCTTGTTGCTGCCACAGAAAAAAAAAATCTTGGAAACATCGTTTGGAATTTAAAATAGTTACCTTGTTTAATTAAGGGTGATAGGAAGAATGATTCTTGACGACAGTAAATACATTCATTGAAATGGAAGGATATATAAAGGCGAAGCATAAAAGGTGTTTATTCTAATTTTCTTATTCTATTCCACAAACAAATATTCATTTTTATGCAGTAGATTTGTGTGTTCTTTTAGAATTGTAAAGCTTGGTGCTCTTTCAGAATGGTCATGAAAGAAACTATTTATTGCATCGCGTAATGCGTTTAGAATTCTCAAAATTTATGTTGGAAAATGTGATCAAAATAAGTTTAAAAAATCAATTAAACATAGAAAATATATTTCTACCATAAAATCATTAATATAATTGAAAAGACAATTTTTTTGAAAACTAAGATGTTGCAACATTATTTGTAATCTTATATTTTCGGAAGGGACTACCAAAAAAAACTAAAATTTTATAAAAGTTAATTTAAAATTTCAATCAATTTATGAACTGGTTTCCCTAAAACTTTCTCTCATACTCTTTAGTAAAACTATGACCTCAGAGAAAAACTTACGTAGCATTTACGTACAGTAGCTTCGAAATATGAACGTCTAGCTTGAATTTAGCATCTCTACTGAATCTGTTACATCTCCTTGGCGATTTATTTGGCGGTTCATCCATGGGGAAAAGATGCGGTAAATAGATCAAAAAATATTTTTTATATATTAGATATTTTTAATATACCTACAACCATCCCGTAATTACCAGTAATAAGTACTCAAATTTTTATCGCAATTGGATGAGCGGTGCGGCAGCGCATAAGAGACATACAGACAAACATTCATTTTTATTTATAGAGATTAAAAACAGCTTCAAAATATTTCTATGTTAATATTTCTAGTTTTTTTTAAATAAATATTTCTAGTGGATAGTGGATAGAGATAGTAAATATATCTCTGAAAATTAATCACAGTTTGAAAATTATCTGTTTTTAATTTTTAAACTGTAACTTCCTTCAATTGTTTTAGCTATTAAATATATATACTTAAATCAAATGATAATATATTATATATATTTATATAATATCTTATACAATATAATAGCTTAAATATACTTGATTCTATTTTTAGCCCTTTTATTTTTGTTTACAATAGGCAGCGTGTTGTAATCACATGAATTAAACTGAGTAGCGACAACGAAACAAAAATAAAAGAAACGAACAAACTACAATAAAAAAAATAATAATAAAGCTTTCACTATCGCCAGTTTTCCGCCTTCCTCAACTTTTATTTTCAATCTCTGTATTATCAAGGTTAGCGAGATAAGACAGATATAATTTCCTTATAGCTTATATTTCAGCGACATCGGCACGTTTTCAGTTGGAAAGCACATTTTTTGAACCAAATAATCGATGAAACTTTTATTCACAATTGTATACACGATAAAAAGTGTCGAAAGTCTTAAAATGTAACTCATTAAAGCATTACTTTGATTATTTCTCTTGAATCTATAGAGGACTCTGAATATAATTTTGTAAAATGGCGGTTTTCAGTAAATTAATGGAAGTGTCTCTTCCTTATAATTGTTATGAAATCATTCACCCATGGGAACCTGATTGCAATGCTGTGGCTGTTGTTGCTGGAGGAACGGCATTTATAGAGGCGTTGAAATTATATGCCCCCTTGTATCTGGTAAGTGTGGAAATTCACTATATTTTCGTTTTATTTCTTAATTTATTAAATTTTCTAGAGGATCATTATGCAATCGATATTATTTTCTGAAATCTATTAATTCCTTTATTTGTATTTTAAGCTTTATTTTTACCTTCTCTTATGCGTGTTATAAATTTAAAAATAAAACACTTATTATTTTATAATTAATATTTATTTTCCATTTGTTAAAATAAATAATTATAATTAATATATTTAATTGTTATTTTACGATTAATATTATTTTCTCAGACCTTTTACCTTCAGATAGGAGAAGTATCTAAAAATGAAGTATTGTAAATGTGAGGAAAAATTCAAGGTCAAGATTTTTAAGAATTGCCATGCGTCAACCTGTAGATAATGGAGGAATAATTATACAATTAATATTATTTTCTGAAACCTCTTAATTCACTTTATTTATATTTTAAACTTCATTTTTATCTTTAGATAAGTGTGGTATGGAAAAAGGAATTTTTGTGAACATCAAAAAAATTCAAAGTCAAGATTTTTAAAAATCCCCGTGCGTCAACCTCTAGTTAATGGACGAATAATGATACAGTTTGTGTTACTTTCTGAAAATGTTTCGAAATTACACTTACGATTTTCTGTTATTTGTACGATAGTGATTAATCGCTTAAAATTGTATTTTAGGTACACTAAAATTGCCATCTTTACGTCACAGACCGATATATCGACAATACCATGCAGTTAATGTGCATGCACCGGCTTTCTTTGAAATACTACGAATCACATGCAGGATACGGAAAATAAAAATCTGAGCATTTATAGATTTCTGTCTTTTATATGAGGAGAGGGGGATAACACCTTTAACAAAGAGTAGATTGCAAAATTTAAGGGTGTTGGACCATAGACGATGATTTCTGATTTTTTTTTGAATGCGAATTTTACAAAGAGAATGCGTATTATTTCATAATAAAGTTCGAATCAGAGGTTTCGTTTAATCTCTGATATTCCCTTCTATCAGTCAAGAAAAGTAAAGAAAACTGTTTTTCAATTTTGCTTATTTGGAGATTCGACCATATATGCAATATTCTAAAAGAACGAAAATTAGAATGCCGTCTTTGAACTCCAATTACTGACATTACTAAAATATCGGACAATACAACCTAAGAGGAGTGTGTGTTATTATATGTTTCTGGGCGCTTTATATCATAAACATTACATGGGGAAAAAAATGCTGTTTCTTATGGCACCTGCCATTTGGCAAGCCCGTTGTGACGTAGACAACGATTTCAGCCAATAAGGTGCTTTTCTCGCTTATTTTCAGTGGCGCCATCTAGGGCCAAGAGTACGATTTTTTCTCTCACGGATCACAACCCTTTTTACAGGGTGGACTTTCATTCATGCCTTTTCATTTACTCAATGTCATTTAGACCTGAAACAGAGAATGATCACCTCTGAATCGGTACCCTGCAGGGGTGTTTCCCTCGACATGGAGGACTTTGTGACCACGTCAGATTTATGAAAGCTTCATTCGCTACCAATCATGAAGAATCTTCGGCTGTCAGATTCGAACTCGTAATCTAACAGACATGTGTCCAACGCCCTAACAACTAAGTTATCCAGGCCTAGAAAAAATTCTTAAAGGATTTAGAGCCTCAATTTGGAATTAATCTATCAATTATAATTTATTAATATAATTATATACTCTATCAATTATAATTTAGTATATATTTTTATAATTTATTAATATAATTGATAGGATCTTCTGATAATGTTCTGACATCGATCTTGAAAGGAAAAGAAGCCTTTTTTGCTTATCTTAGTGATACTAAGATAAGCAATGTTGAACCTCTTACCGTTTTTTTTTACTTATGGCATTTTCCAAACTCGTTGACAGTTATCTGTCACCGATTTAAGCAGAAATGAGCATTTCTTGTTTTTTTCAATTTACGCCAGCTTGGGCCAAGAATACGACTTTGCTCCTTCATGCGTCACATTCGCTTGCACAATCCCTTTTTACAAGGTGGCACATTGACACTATGTTATATTATTGATGAACTACATTATACCGCGTAACTATCATATTTGCCAATGGTCTGAACAGCTTACAGAAGAAGCGATTATGCTCTAAAACAACGCACTTCCACACTTCTCAAAGAATTCTCAAAGTGCGCTGATCCCAATTCAGATGGAAGTTTCAGAGAATTCTCTCAGTAACCCAGATATGTCACCTTGCGACTTCCGTCTTTTTGATCTTATCGTTTCACCTCGGAAAACGAACTGATGATTGATTTTTTTATGGCTCAAACGCAAATACGGCCTAGCTATACCGAACTCGTTGGAAACAAGATGAAGGAAACAGTGTACTGTTTCCCTGTTTTCAGAATTCCTTGTCACAGACTGGAAACAGGGAATCCTTCGCTTCATGCAAAATAAATTTGGTGATGACTTGTGAATAAGGCTTCTATTAAACCCAAATTTTTATTTAGTGAACTTTAATATGAACATGTTTTATTAATGCAAAATTCAAAAAAGCAAAACCAGGAAAATATGTAAAGTTGGTTAAATATAAATCCATCAAACGAAGAAAATGTTATTGTGAAAATATTATACTGAAAAATATTTTACAATGTAACAACCGATTATCCGTTAATAAAGTGGAAGAACGAGGGCTATTTTTTTCAACCTCCGATGGGCTATTAATAAAAGACGGGTGAATATAAAAAAATGATTTTATTGCCAAAAGTAATGTACAATAAAGGTTACTTCTCTACAAAGTCACCTTGACGATTAAGTCATTTGTCATATCTATCAACAAGTTTTGCAATACCCTCTTCATAAAATGGTGCCGCCAATGATTTGAAATGAGTTGTGATAGCTTCTTTGAGCTCCTCGTCAGTTTGGAACCGCTGCCCCTCAAGTCACTTCTTCAGTTCGAAGAAAAGATGAAAGTCACTCGGTGCTAGGTCGGGACTATATGGTGGGTTTTCTAAAACGTCCCATCGAAATTGCTCGAGGAGCCGTTCTGTTACACGACTGCTGTGAGGACGGGGATTGTCATGGATCAGAACAATTCCAGACGTCATAACATACCATGCCTTTCGACACCATTCACGAACACCACCATCACTCATAATGTTGTCTCCATACACTCGACTCATTCTTCGGTGAATTTCCGCTGCACTATTCCCTTCTGCCTGCAAAAAGCGAATAACACTTCGCTATTCACACTTGGCGGGAGAATTAATAGAGACAGCCATGTTTACATGACTGCAGTTGAACAAGAAATGGCTTGTTGGAATTGCCAGTGATAGAGCATGTGGAGGGGGAGATGTGCAGTCGCCTACTGCGCACACCAGTCACCTGCTGTATGCCTGGCCTTCATAATGTACGATCGGTGGTTGAAAAATAAGCAACCCTCGTATTTCAGCTTGGATTTTTATGTAGAACACATAAATAACAACTCATTAACTTTACTTTTTTTGGCAAATCATGATAATCAAAGTTAAAAGTTTGTTTGCAATGATAATATTTTTAAGGTATCCGACAACGCTAAAAACGCTAAACGCTTTCGAGTACTTTACCATTTTTTTTATTAATATTTCTTGAAGTTCAGACTTTCCTCTTTCGGAAACAGCTAATCTTTTCTAAGAATAGGAAGACCCGACCTATCATACCAGGATCACATATTTTTCAGCAAAAATTTGTCTTTCACTTCGATTTTAATTTTCATAAAATTTCTCCACCTTTAACATGGTATGTCAAAAGTTAATAGAGGGGATTTATATAAAAAGTTTAGTGAGTGTTTTAAATAATAAGAGTGATGAAATGAACCAAAAGTTTTATGGATGGTGAAATACTTTTTTATTTATAAATGTTTTTGGAAAAATTAAGTCATGAATGTATGGAAAAATGCATACATGCGTATATGTTTACCCATCACTTCTTTGCATCTCAAGATATTTCTTCGATTTTGGTTCATTTCGTTCATCATTTTATTCTATAACTTGTGTTCAGAGAAAAATAGGATGGCTGCGTTACCATTTTGTATAAAGTGTTAGCCATTTTGATTCAATTTAATCAAAATGTTCTCAAAAAATTCTCAAAATATTATATTTTCAATTTTTGTTTGTATTTATAGTGTTTATAATTGACAAACATATTAAAATCATAAATAATTTCTAAGAAATCCAATTTTAATTTTTTTTTCTCCTTCGAACATAGTCGGTTACCAAAATTGTTTATAAATTTCATTTCGTTCGCTCAGTTTATTTTAAAACGATCTCTTCTGTGAGTTGTTTTCTGAAATTCAGGAAAATTTTGCTTTCATAAAATGGTGAATAACAATAAATACAAATATTTATTTTCTGTCGGAAATTCACTGAAAATATCTCTATCTGGTGTATATAATAATATTAAAGCTTTTTTGGCATAAATGGTGGAAACTATCGTTGATTTCCAATCTAAACACGTTAAAAAGGAAATACCTGTCGTTTACTTTGGAGTATGATAACAATGGAACAAGGTCAGTCCCATATTTATCTTTCCCTATCTGTGTACAGAATAAAGCATTGTACGAAAACAACGACATAATAACAGGACAATGAACTCTCCTATCGATCTTTAATGCAAGTTTTTTTGTTTGTTTGTTTCAATCAAACGCTTGATAACTGCGACCGCACAGATAAGATATGTAATATATTTTTAATTTTTTTATTCGTAATATAGAAAAAGTATAGTAATTGTGAAAAAGATTTTGAGGGTTGTCCACTTTTTAGACGCCTCCGAGTTTGAAAAATGTCCTTCTGTCTGTCTGTCTATGACAAAGATAACTTAGAGACGTTTTGACTTAGCGGTATGAAATTAGGTATAAGTTTTTAACACGGAATTGGTAAATTTCTGACAAATTTCTTGCAAAATCCACTCGTAAACGAATGCTATCATTTTCCTGTACTATTGGGTGCCCTGGTGGTAAGGTCTCGACTTTTGAACCGGAGGATTTCAGTTTCGTGACTCGATTCCATCGAAGGACCGTCGTGTAAGGGGGGGGGTCTATTGCAAGTTAAATTTGTCAGGCTAAATGACCTCCCGCTGGTGTGGAAAGGGGGGTGCCAGTTCAGGTGTCGTCCTCGTCATCTGACTTTGGTTCAGAATGAAGAGGTCCGTCCCAATGTAGCTTTACAACGGGACGTTAATACAACTAAATTAAATTAAACATCCTGTACTATTGACAAAACAATCTCGAACTTTTCACTTTTTCCTCCCCCCCTCCTTTTTTTTTCTTTAAAAAAAGGAAATAAACTGCCTCTATAATTAATTCAGCAGTAAGTAATTGGAAAACTGTGTTTAGAGAGATTTTTTATGTTTTCATTTATTTATTTTTGAAAAATGAAATCTGAAAATAATAAATGAAATTTTTTTAAAAAAACATTAATAATAAATTTTAAAAACTGATGGAATTATTGTGGATCATTTTAAGTGGCTCATTTTTGAAATTTTGTAATTAGAATATTTTAAACAATTTCTGTAGCTTTAATAACTTTTAACAATACTAATACAAAATTACTAATACTAATAATAATTCACTAATACTGTTGTACGAGCTTTTACAACTTTTACAAATTAAAGTTGAAAAGGGATTTTAAAAAAATATATAACCCCCCCCCCGGCGGGCACCTCGAAATGAGGATGAGATGCTTCCGGTATGGTGGTTGGATCTCGCCAACACAGTGGGTACAATAACAGGTGGGGGTTCTGGAAATCCCATCGACGACGGGACGTACTCCCTACAGGAAGGGTTGTATCTTGGCCGGTGATGGCCCTTAGGACTCGACCATAGTTCCCTCCAGTGTAGATGTAGCGGTGGTCCGGTCATTCAGTCTTGCGTGGTTAATCTGTGCGCCTTAGGGCGGGTCAGAGTTTAGTGATATGATATGACTTTTCAGAAATTTGATAACCACTATATCCAATTCTGCAATCCTATTTTAGATAATGAAGGAAAAAGCTTCGCTAAAAAAAGGGCCATTGCTACTGCTGTGGGGTGGATCTACTGCCACTTGGTCCTGAAGTTCTTTCGATTGAAGGCAGAAAGTGCGCCTTTCGTTGTTAACGAGCACCGTCAAGGTGAAAGGACGACTTCTGCTCGAACACGCACGACGCAACCCTTTTCTGGGGGCGGTCCAACTCATTCATCCCTTCGCAAGTCAGAATTGAGATCTGAATCAGAGACCAACTCATCCCTGATTCAGAACCTCCAGAGGTATAATTTGATATGGAAAAGTGGAGGGCATTGCAGTCACGACCTATTGAATGTGCCCCAACTGCCATGAGCCAGCCTCGTCTCGGCCACAGGTCTTTGGCCGAGACGAGGACAGAACTCGCTGCCTTTCGGTTACGGAACTGACCAACCAGGCTACCACGGCCCCTTTTGCTGCTAAAACAATTAAAGAACACCTCTGCAGCAGTATTATTGCTATGAGCTATAATATCTTATCAAAATATATTCAGTTGTTGTGGCTTATCACAACTGACTGATAGTAATATCAAACCGGATCCATGGACCGAACGCCTTCAAACAATGTAGAACAGCATCAGGACTCGAGAACAACTGGCCTTTATTGAAACCGATGGAGGACAAAATGCCAAAAGAGTGGAGGACATTGATACCAAAAGTGGATGGGATAGAAATCTTTGCAGATGGTTCAAAAGATGAAAATGAAGTAGGATCTGAGACAGTAGTATACTACTATGGGAAAGAGATCGATAGAAGTCTTGTGAGATTATCGAACCATGCAACAAGTTTTCAGGCAGAAGTGCAAGCTTTAAAAATGGCCCTTGAATATTGTGAAAGGGTGGATAACGGACAGAAGTGATCAATTTTTTCCGATTCCCTGTCAGTTTTACAAGTCCTACAGTCATCTTATCATCCATTAAGGTTATAGGGACGATAAAAGAAAAGATAAAAAGTGTTAAAATTAACAAGTCGATAGAGTTGAATTGGATTAAGGCCCATATTGGAATATGTGGTAATGAAAAGGCGGATCACTGTGCGAAGTGGGCGACACAGAAAGAGAATATTGATATTATTGTCTTCAAATCAAGTGGTGTTTTAAAACGGGAATTGAGAGAAGAAATAAAACTACAATGGTTTGACAGATGGTATATGTTCATAAAAGGAAGAGTCACTTTCGACTTCATTCCTAATCGGGGAATTAAATTAAGACGATACCGTCCACTGATAATCCAAATAATATCTGGTCATAGGAGATTTCCTGCCTATTTTCAAAGATGTGGCAGAAAGCGGAAAAATAAATGTATTTGTGGAGAAATGGGTGCGGCTTACCACTATTTAATGGAATGTATGGAGGCTTCAGAGTTAAGGAGAGACCTGAAGATTGTAAATAATGATTCAAATACAGTACTAATGGTGCCAGATCATCTCAAACCCTAGAAGGATACGATGTCAAAGATGGATAGTTTCATTCCAACTGTTTGAGAGTGTGCAGGTGGGGAGGAAGATAGCTATTGACTACCCCGAAATGAATGTTAGTTTGACTGATCGGTCTATGTGAGGTTGGACAATACTTACTCAGCAGTTGACCCCAACAAATCCAGTCGATACTGCTACGTTCAGTGGTGGCGGAGTGGTCGGCTGTATACGAGAAGAAGAAGGACAAAATGTGAGATGAGCAGCTTAAGTTGCATTGCATTTTGTACACATGGGATAAACTCTGTGGCCCCATGACGTTGTACATGAGTGTGTCCACTGCTGAATCTAGCGAGATAGATTTGTCTGATCGTACCTGTTGCCAACACCAGCTAAAAAAACTCAAGAGCGACTTTCCGCATACCATTCATGCACGGGGTCCTTCCTCCAAGAAGAACAGATATCTTGCCGAACCCGGGTGGTGATTTCTGAAAAGTTAAAGCAGCCAACATAAGCAGTATCCTTATGGCTGCCCTCTCTGGCCAGACCGTCAGCCATTTCATTTTCGTGCCTATTCACATGTGACTGGCCATAGAGGGTAGCCATAAGGATACTGCTCATGGTGGCTGCCTTACATTTTCGGTTAAATTCTAGTGAAATTTAACTGTTTAATACTCTACATAAAATTGTAAAGCAGCAATCTTTTTTTTTTGTACACAAGTTATAGAGTATAATGATGAATGAAATGAAATAAAAATCTAAGAATCATTTTGAGATGCAAAAAAGTTATGGGTAAAAATGTACGTATATAAGCATTTTCATTCCTAAATTCACTGCTTAATTTGACTAAAAACACCAATGACAAGTAATTGACCAACAATAAAACTGTTGGTTCACTTCATTACCCACACTATTTAAAGCACACTCTGAAATATTTATGTAAATACCTGTATTAATTTTTGAGATATCATGTTAATGGTGGAGAATGTTTATGAAAATTTAGAAACTGGAAGTGTAAGACAAATTTTAGCCGAAAAAATATGTGACCCCGGATGATAGGTCAGGTCTCCCTTTTCCTAGAAAAAAACAAATTGTTTTGCAGAGGACAGTCTGTATTACAAGAAATAACAATACAAAAATAATTCTCCAATGTGATCAATAACCAGTGTTTTTAAAGTCGTCGGATACCTTAAATATTTGTTTCACATCCTTGATGTTTACAGAGAATATTTCATTGATTTTTGGTTTATAAAACATTTTTTTTTGTACATCAGGTCACTTATCTTCTGAAAAAGAAGTTCAATTTGAGAACCGCCATCAACACTGTACACAACTGGATAACTTCTGCCAGCTTTCTTGGATATTACGCATTCTTTCTGTATTTCTTTTATTGCCGCACGAGGTAAGCTGGTGATCGAAAAGACAAAGTTTTAACACTAAAAATTGCACTAACATTGAGATTTGTTTTTAGATAACTTCCTGAAATATTACTGCACAAGTCTGTTTTTTAAGATATCCGACTACTTTCGAAGGAAAAATTTTGAAAAATTCGGTTTTTAAAAATTAATTTAAAATTATGGTTTAATACAAAATACTATCAATACAACCGGAATACTGGTGATTGAAAAAACTAATTTTTAACATTAAATATTAGACTAACATTGGAAATTTTTCTGAGATAACTATATATTTGGAAATATGTGGCTGAGAAGTTATAAAGATAGCAAGGCACATATGTTTCTAATTGAAAATTTTAGAACGCATTACTCCTGACGAACAAACTGTTCGCCAAAGGCGGCTTTTTATTAATAATCGGGGAATTGGAAAAAATCATTCATCCTTTTCATGGCAGCCAAAAACAAGGCGTAAAAACAAATTTTCTAAAATTATAGTTTATAATCGAAAGCTTTATTCTAAGTCATATATAGGCTTCCAAAAACGGATTCTCAGGATCACTTCTATTTATAATAACTCTATATGGCGTTTGGCTATCGTTGTTGGTATCTAATTTGTATCCACTAATATTAAATAAAAATATGAGTTCATTCAAATAAAAGAAATTTCAAAATGTGAAGAGCTATTGCACAGAAACATTTTATGAGTGAATGAATAGCCAGTTTCAGTGTAAGATATCTGTATCATTATATTTATGTTTTTCTTGAAATACGGCCATGCGATGATATAACATTCTAAAAATTTTCTTAGAATACTTTTAATGTGAAGAATTAAATAAACAATACCTCTCTTCCTTGTTAATTATTTAATATCTCTATGCATAAAGACATTACAAAAAATTTCATAGCTAGAGATTTCTTATAAAGCCTTAATGCATAGAGATATTAATTAATTAACAACAGTGAATGAATAGCCACTTTTAGTATCTGCATCATTATATTTCTGTTTTTCTTGAAATACAACCATGCAATAAAATAACATTCTAAAACTTTTCTTAGAATACTTTTAATATGAAGAACTAGATAATTCATATATATCTTCCTTGTTAACTAACTAATTAATTCATTAATATTCTATCTAAACATCAAGGCATTGCAAGAAATCTCCTGACAAGAGTTATGGGTTGTAGCCTTGCTTATTATGTATTCATATTGTTACGAACCTGTGGTTTTGCTTTCCCGCGCTAATACTGTCAATGTAAGGAAGACAGATTGACAGTAATGTGTATTAAATAGTAAATAGGTGTGACGTCAGAGGTCCCAAGGCTTGGCGACAAACTTGGCGACTTGGCGACGAATTTGGCGACTTTGGCGACAAAATGGAAAGTACCTGAAACATCGAGAATTTTCCCGATCCGTCCACTAGGAGCCGAGATCCATCCAGAACGCTCCTGATTGGTCCAGAAGATGTTAGCCCCGCCTACCACCGGTATATATATAAGGCAAGCGGCTAAGTGAGTGAAGTCAGTGTTAAACTCAATGGTAAATTTATCCCGTGGTCTCAGAGCTGCAAATACCTAGGTGTTATGTTGGATAGGAAACTCACTTGGAGGCCCCACTTCATTTACATAAAAAATAAGTTCCGAGAGTTAACTAGAAAATTTTTCCCCCTAATCTCAAGGAACTCTAAAATGCTTAGGGAAAATAAGTTACTTATTTACACAGCCTATTTGCGTCCTGTACTGACATACGCCTGCCCTGTCTGGGGGTACGCAGCCAAAAGCAACATCAAAATTCTTGAGCAGCAGCAAAACCAAGTAATTAAGCACATCTGTAAAGCAGCCAAATTCCTCTCTAATAGTGAAATTCAGAAAGCTCTAAATTACCCTTCACTCAAAAAATTTATTCAGATGCTAGCCAAAAATTTTTTCAAAAACCTTGACAATATTGACAACCAAGCCATTCAAAATATCCCAAGGTACAATCCCGATCCAAAAATTAAACGTCCTAAAAACATTCTCCTCTAATTTCTTCCACGACAGCCAAGCAATCAGTAACCTAGCTTCACCAAATACTTCTGCAAAAATTCTCAACCTTCTCTCCCCCAGTAAAATATACAGATAATGATGATATAATACTAAATGCAAAGCTTCAAACAGTCACCTCAATAAGGAGATAGTCTTTTGCCAAAAAGACGGGTGCTCCGACAATCATACCATTGAACTTGAACTTGAACTTGAACTTGAGTGAAGTCAGTGTGAAATCAATCAAGTCAGTGTGAGTGAATCAATCGAGACGGAGAAAGTCGAAGCGGAGAAAAGGGAAAGGAGGAAGAATCCAGTGGAGTCAAGCCGAAGTGCGGCAGTGGAGATAAGCCGAAGCTGTACGGCCTGGTGTTCAACGAAGACAAGTAGCGCTGTGGAGTTTATCGAGAAGACCTAAGAGATAGAGGTCTTGAACTGAGGAGTCCTGAACGGAGGACTGCTAATCTCTGTGTGGCATATACTGACGAAGCCTGTGTCGTAGCCCGTTGTGTCGTCGTCGGGAACGGAGCTGTCCCGAATCGAGAAGTAGTCCCGTTGTGCGAAGTAGTGCGTCGACAGCAAAGGCAA
Organism: Argiope trifasciata; assembly: GCA_026543055.1. Taxonomy (NCBI): domain Eukaryota; kingdom Metazoa; phylum Arthropoda; class Arachnida; order Araneae; family Araneidae; genus Argiope; species Argiope trifasciata. Next base: position 563,542 of record JAPMOQ010058881.1, on the reverse strand, counting down.
GAAGAGACAAAAGAATAGTTCAGCCTGTTCTGGAAAGACCCAGGAGGTGTAAAGCGAATCCCATAAAGATTCCCTCTCCGGCTGAATCCTGTCTAGCCGCTCTGTGGACATTGTCACTACAGAATTTCTGCCTGTGGACTACTATCTGCAGTGTGTTGTCCTGTGTGTACGTCTCGGCTGTAAATAGTTATCCTGTACATAGTTGTTGTGAATATTTGTCGTCTGTGTGCTGTCCTGTCCTGTTCCTGTAAATAAACGTCTGTGTTGTGTTAGTCTACTAAAGGACTGATCATTCTGTGTATCATCATCATCATCTAACACCATACGCAACCACTATATACTACGAGGTAAAAAAGAACCCGACGGATTTTTAAGGATAATTGAGGAAATCCGTAACAATATATATAATTTGAAACCTATATCATAAAGTTGTAACAATCAGTATATGTTATTTCAGCAAACATCTAGATATACGTCAATTAGTATTTGAATTTTAAAAAAATCATTTTTGTATTGCAGAGCAAGAAGAATTAAACGCTTGCATCAAAATAAAATAGTCACTGACAGTCCTTTCGTTACCCCTATTGTATATCCTTAAAACTTAAAATAAAGGAATTTTCTTACATTCTAATTTGAACCAATATACATTTATTTCTTTAAAAAGTTTTACACTAAGTTTAATTGCCGGCGTCCTGGCATAGGGATAGCGTGTCTTTCTTGTGATCTGCGCGTCCCGGGCTCTAGTCCTGGTTCGGGCAGGGTTGTTCTGTGAGATGTATGAATGACCCCCCCCCCCTGTAAAAAGGGGTTGTGCAAGCGAATGTGTGTGCCCCCTTCATATGAGCTAGAAGTGAGACTTCTGCCCTCTGGGTGCTCAGGGGTCTTTACCCTCAGCAGCAACTGAACCCCCTTTCCGTGAAAACACGGACACAACATCCTCATCATCATTACGTTTAATTTGAATTCTCTCGAATGAATTTAGAAATATTATTTTCAGAAATTGTATTAAAATGTGATATCTTTGAAGTTTTGAATTTTTTTTTAACTTTTATATCTTGTAAGAATATGAAGAAAAATGCCGTTTTGATTTGTGCAATGAAAGTTCATTAATAGTTAATATTACCATAATGTAGTTAATAATTCCACTTATACTGCTACCCGAGATAGCTTTATTATTTTAGCTGAGAGTTCATAAGGAAGAGAAGTCACTTAAATTAATTCCAACCAATTGAATGCAAACTTCGTAGTAATCTGGTAACAAATCTTTTCGGCAACTTATTTACAAATAATGAATAAAAAACAACAAAACCATGTCATCCTAAATTCATCAGAAAGTAATAATCAGTATCATTTTCCTCCATTATTGTTGTTGTGTTATATTTCAAGTATTATTCTGATCATAAAATACGTACTTTTGGTGGGAGAAAATCTTGAAACGACGTTTTATTAATTAACGTTTTGAAATGAAGTAAATATTATTTTAACTTTAAGCAAAGGAAAAGGACAAATTTATTTTTAAAAAAAACATAAATATAATAAAAATTAGCTAATATTCCTTAATTTCTATGATATAATAGGTTGACTAAACCTTCCTAATCATTGGAATTTTGAAAATAATCGTCTTATTTTTTTTAAAGGAAAAAAAAAAAAACACGGCAGAATAACATTTAAGTTAATAATCAGTAATCGAGAAAAAATTTTGTTCCTGATATTCAATTGAATTTTTTGAAAATAATTTTTAGTATAATTTCAAAAATTGAAGATTTTATCAACTAATTTTGCACATCTTTGAAATATCTAAAAAAATTCTTATGAGAAGAGTATTGCCCATAATGCTGCACTAAATCTGCCAAATTCTGACTAGTCTAATAATTTAGATGTTTTGGAGTAGATTAATTTTTTACTTCTGTTCAAAAATAGGGCAGGAAAACAAAAGTTGAATTTTATGTAATTTTTTTTAATATTAAAATTGTTTTTTTTTTCATTTTACAGAAGGAAGGATATTGCAAAAAGTATTAATTGCCAGAAAAAAACATAATATCATTAGCATTCAATATTGTAAAATGAATTAAAAAGCAATTATTATTATTATTTATCAATCTCTTAATTTATTAATTACATTTACATTCTATTTATTTCATTATATAAGATATCCTGTCTAATTGTGTTACAAATACTAATATATAAAGTACTAGAAGCACATGTACGCCGTTGATCATGATATAGCATCAAAGTAGCAAAATGAGCTTTAAATTTAGCCTCCAGCCGGTATGGTATGGGCCTGTTATGGAGCATTAAGCAAACATAAAATATATTTAGAAATTATTAAAAAGATTTACAAAACGATTTTCAATAGAACGAAGCTTTTTGGCACTTAATGTGTTCCAACCAAGGTTGGATTTCCTTTTTTTGGGCATAATGAGGTTTGAATAGGTGTTTAAAATCAGACGTAAACAAAGAAGTGTATGATATATGCACACCACAGATCTTGCTATTTGTGCATGCGCAGTTTGAGGTTTATGCGTATGCGTGGAATAATTAAAATCGCAATTATAAAACTCCCTTTTTTAGTTTGATATGATTTTAATATAATAAAATCTCCCCAAATGGCTCTACAAAATAGAAAAATGTCTCCAATATCCGTTAGCTATTTCTCAAGTTTTTTGGTTCAAATAAACAGACGGTTTTAAAAGACCATTTTATGCTATGTATATATTTCAGACAGGCGCATAGTTCCAGTCAAAACATGGGTTAAAGGAACGAAACGAGTTGTGTGTGTGATTTTTTAATTCAAATAATTAAATATATTGCTGAACAAACCATGATGTTAATTTTATATTCTTTCTCTTTCGTCCTTCCAGCCACATTTAGTATAGCATAAATTTGACTCATATGCATTTTTTAAAGTATGTTTTTCTGCAACAAAAATTCACCAGTTATGATCTTTTAGCCTACTTAATCCTATTGCAATAGAAGTCTTAAATGATATCTAACAATTAGTACACAGGATTTCCTAGAGGTTTCTGTACATTCGTTTAAAATATTAAACTTTAAAACTTCATAACTCATTATTTCTGTTTATTGAGAAAAAAAATTATTTCAAATTTAAAACATTAGTACATAAAAATTATTTTAGAGACGTACCCTATTATGAAAGAAATATTCAAAAAGTATAAAAATAATTGTTTGGGATTATTGAGAGTATTTTTTTAGTTGAAAGAAAATTGATTGGTGTAGAAATTATTTTTACTAGATTAAACCTGTTGAGAATCATTGAGGCTTAATTCAAAAAAACAGATTATTTTCAATGCATTATCTCAAAATAAAGCTTATACTGAATTCCTTTTATAGATGCAAAAGAGGTTTCTTAGATGTTTCTACCCATTCGTTTAAAATATTAAACTTTAAAACGTCATAACCTATTCTCTTTGTTTGAAGAATTTTTTAAAAAATTTAAAATATTAGTACATGGCATTTATTTTGCGAGACGAAAAAGGTCTACGAAAGAAATCTATTTACTCATTCAAACAATATAACAAGTAATTGTTTGGGAACATTTAAAGTATTCTTCTATTTGAAACAAATTTGTTGATGTAGAAATTGGTTTAGCTAGATTAAGCCTTTTGAGAATCATCGAAGCTTAATACAAAAAACAGAGTATTTTCAAGGCAGGATCTCAAAATAAAGCTTAACTGAATTCCTTTTCCAAATGCAAAAGAGATTTTTGCTAATTCGCTTAAAATATTAAACCTTAAAACTTCATAAGTTATTATCTTTGTTTAAATTTTTTTTAATTTAAAACATCAGTACATGAACTTTATTTTACGAGACGTATTCTATTACGAAAGAAATCTATTTACAGATTCAAACAATATAACAAATAATTGTGTGGTATCATTGAAAGTATTTTTCTAGTAAAGAAAATTGATTGATGTAGAAATTGGTTTTTACAAGATTAAACCTGGTGAGAATCATTGAGGAAAACAGAAAAATCATTAAAGAATTCCAAAAACAGAGTATTTTTAATGCAGGATCTCAAAATAAATCTTAACGGAATCCTTTTCCAGATGCTAAGATAATAATGATAACCTCTTCTCTTTATCTTTCAAACCATTGAACTCCACTAAATATAAAATAATGATGTTTGAAATGGTTTGTACTCCATAGGATAAATTTAACGTTCGTCGTAATGGGTTTCAATAGGAATACACTCATAGATATTGATGCGTGTTATCATTGGAAAATATGCTATTTGAATGCAATTTTCTTCTTGCAGAAAATCATTGGGAAGTTTCTACTACGTGATTTCTTCCTATTTCCCTGCGTTTGCGGCTAGCGTGCTCTGCTACTTTGTTGAAAGGGAAAACAGGTGAGCTAGAATGGTTATTTTATAGATTAAATGATATAATGATGTTTAATAGATAGATGGATGCGATGAGAATCCATCTATTTTATTTCTATACTAAATCCAATATGTTTTTTTAAATAATTCTGATTAAAAAAAAGTGCAAAGCAGAATGTGATTTCGTATTAACACAATGTAAGCGGGACATGAACTAGTACGTTCTCTGACGATTGACACTTGAGCGCGGGTCGCGTTCTAGTACGGGTGAGTGTAACAACAGGATTTGTTTGTGGGTACAAAAATAACGGTGTATGCAGGAAAATGAAGGCTAATGTTCTTGTATACTACATAGATTCTGGAAAAGTTTATGATTGTTATTTATATATTTGTTTAGATATTTCAATATAAAATACGAAAAGTTGGTTAAAAAGGAAATAATTTTCGGTCTATTAAGATTTAACAGAAACGAAATTTCCGCGGAAAACGCCCGCTCCCGGTACAATTCCACTGCGAAATGTACACGCACACAATGTGATAAAAAATCAAATGGTTTTGGAACTGTTTTGTATATAAGTCCAATAAGTGACCGGAGTTTTCGTAGCTACGCATTTCCTTTCGATTATCATTGATAAAAGTAACCTCTTCTTTTCTAAAAAACAATATAGATTGCTACAAATGATTTATTTCAATGTTCAAATCAGGTTTTCTCGAAAGGTATTCTTGCTGTTAGAGCTCCTAATTTATTCAGATATTGAGTGTTAAATCTAATTACTGTATGTACGGTTTTCTTAATATGTAGGACATTCTACTGTAAGATATTGAGTAATATTTTTTAGAAATTACACAATATGATAAGATTACAGACTACTTTATATATTAAATAGTTCAATGGTTTGTTACGGATTTCCAATCTTTCTTAATTCATCGAGTTCTTTTACCTGTATAGTCGCTGTGTACGGAGTGAGAAGATGATGAGCAGAGATAATGATCAGTCCTCAGTAGACGACATTTATTTACAGGATAGCACCGATACGACAAATGTTTACAGCACAACTATTTCAGAAGACAACTATATACAGCCGAAACGAACATAAGGACAGCATGAAGCAGTACTCTACAGCAGATAGTAGCCCACAATAGCAACAGTAGTCCACAGGCAGAAATTCCGTAGTGACAACGTCCACAGCTCACAAAGCAAAAAGACAGGATTCAGGACTAGAGGGAATCTTTAAGGGACTCTGCCTACACTCACGTTGGTCTCTCCCGAACAGGCTGAAACTATTCCTCTTCTCTTCTTGCCTTCGCAGCCGACTCACTACTTCGGACAACGGGACTACTCCTCAGTTCGGGACAGCTCCGTTCCTGACGACGACACAACGGGCTATGACACAGGCGTCGTCAGAATATTCTACACAGCAGTCGTCCATTAAGGATTCCTCAGTTCAAGACCTCTCTATTTATGTCTACTCTGTCGACCCCCATCGTACTTCATTGAACTTCCAAGACCTCTCAGTTCAGGTTTTCTCGATTCAACTCTGCCACACTTCTTTTCAACTGATTGACGCCGTTCACCTTCCACCCTTACATAGTAGCCGGAGACGGGGCTAAACCTTCTGGACCAATCAGGAGCATTCTGGATGTACCTCAGCTCCTAATGGACGGATCGGGAAAATTTTCGATGTTTCGGGTATTATCCATTTTGCCACCAAATTCGTCGCCAAAATTGTCGCCAAGCTATGGGATCTCTGATGCCAGTCTCAACACCATTCAATACAGATTACTGTAAATATTTCTTCCTTACAAAAACATTATTAGTGCAGAAAAGCAAAATTACAGGTTCGTAACAATATTATTAAGGATTAAAACATATCATTGGTTACATAGCTAAAAGTAAGTGAAAGAAAAAGGAAAACAAGTGAGTGCTAACTTGTTATTTGGAAAACTCCACGTCGTAACATTCTATAACGCATTGCGTATCTACATGGCCACGCGTCTTTACTTCTATTTATAAGTTTTACATTGCTGTTTTAAAGGGAAACCGACTAACAGACATTTGCAGAAAAGGCAGATATTGAACTAGGATAGATGTTAGCTAGAAATTTGGATAAATACCAAGATAGCTGCTGTATGAATAATTCTACTATCAAAAGTGCTATAATAATATTTATTTATTGCATTGTAAAAATGAATTGGTATAAAATTCTACTATTGTAGAATTGTTATAATGACATGTCATTGTGATTGTTTAATTCGAGATCCAGCCAGTTGTTTCATTTTAATTTTTTCACAATTTTGCAAAAAAAGCAAATTATATATAGCCGTTTAAGACATGTATTATGTTGTTTACAATAATGTATTTGATTCTAGGGTTAAGAAACACACAAATCAATTCAGCAGGTTATAATAGACGCTGCTCAATTACTGATATTCACACATATTCTTCAACAAAGACGGCGTTTTAAACAAATTTATCTTTTCTTTTGAAATATTCCTTATTCACTATATACAATGTGAGTGCAGTTGGGATTTACAGATTGGATTCTTTGACACGTGGACATTTGGACACGTGCCTGACTAATGTTAAAATGTTTGCATATTATTATTTCCTCTTTATAAAAATTGTTTTTTTTTTTTTCCTTTCTTTCAGGAGACGAGCTTTAACTGTTTATTTAGCGAATGCGGTATGTAATGTTCGATTAATTTTTTATTATTCAATTATGTATTATAAATCTCTTAAGTTTGACAGAAGGATTTTCTAGGATTTTCATGAAAATCCAATATAAAAATACATATTCTTTCTTAACCCTTTATTCGTTTTGCTTATTATCTAACTGGTTGATACCCAGCGCGTTGCTGTCGCCGAATAAAATTTTATTAAGTGCCATCAATCAATAATTTGTCAAAGTTTTATCGAAATAGGATGAACGGTGCGATAGTATATGAGATACGAACAAACAAATATTCTTTTGTATGTATTAGATTTGTGTGTTCTTTTAGAATTGTAAAACTTGGTGTTCTTTCAGAACGGTAATGAAAGAAACTATTTATTGTATCTCGTGACTCGTTTCATATTCATTCAGAATTCTCAAGTTTAATATTAGAAAATGGGATTAAAATATTTTGTTTTAAAATTCATCAAACATAGAAAACATATTTGCACCATAAAATCGTTAATATAGTTTAAAAAATAATTTTCGAAAACTAAAATGGTGCAAAATTATTTGTACTACAATATTCTTGGTGGTTACTGAAAAAAGTGCTAAAATTTAATTAAAATTTAAAACCATCAGGGTTAATCTCCCCAACACTTTCTCGCATAATCTGTGATAAAGTTGTCTCCTCTGAGAAGGACTTGCATGGCATTTGCGTACTATAGGAACGAACACGGAGAAAATGGAGAAAAAATTGTACAGAAACTAATTTAGTATCAATAAAAAAGTATTATTTTTAGTTTTAAGATAATCTCATTACCATTTTCAAGAGATAAGAGTTTTGAAAGATGTAGACATCAATTTACCAAAGCTAATTGTACAAATTACCTATATGGCAATGTTTAAATCTAATTTCAAGCTCAATTTAATTTTCAATTACATACTTACTCCCATCATCTCGATTTAATCTATATCTCCTTTCTTCTAACTTAGTAATTGCGGTGGCACTGAGAGCCTTATCCTGAGCATTTCTGAAAGTACTTTGCACTTAAGCGATGCAACATATAAGTCCAGTTGCAAATATATTCAATAAAACAATCGGCAACTTTCACACAGTTTGTATTTAATTGAATAAATTGGCGAATAAACAAAGCGGACGATTTTGTTACTTGTAGCATTATATTTGGAATATTTAGCATCTTATAAATATACAAGACTATTTTTCACTTTTTTGCTGCTTCCCATTCTATATTCTAAAATATTTATAACATAATTTTGAAGTTCTTATAAAAATTTTATTTCTATGTAATTTTATTTATTTCAAAAACATGAAAATTTGTGATTGATTTCACAACTACTTTTGATGCACCAAATACACAAAATTTCGTATACTTGTAACTTCTGTTTGGTTATCTGCTTCATTGTTCATAGCCTTTGATTATCTTTTCATCAATGAATACTTATTGAATTTTTTATTGAATGGCATTATTATTGAATGTAATTTGGTAATAAACTTAAAATAGAATAGTGCTAAATAGTTATTTAAAATAGAATAGTATAAAAATAGCATAATATAATGTTTTAAATGAGGAATTATCCAAGACTAAAATGTTTAAAGTAAGAAAAAAAAACTTTTTGAGACGTTCTTTTAAAATTGTGTGTTTTAAAACTGCTTATATTTTCTTCATTCAATATAGTTTTGTCATTGATGTTTTTCTTGGAATCTTTTTATGCGTCATTTCTAAAGATTTATTGATATTTACAATTGTAAATATATTTGTAAAATACACTCACTGCATATGTAAAGAAATGGTTATCACTTCTCAACCAATGAATAAAATATGCATGTCAAAACTTGCAATTGAAAAAATTCAATTAAATAAATATATGTTTTTATGTTTTTTAAACTTCCTCTATTCTTTTTTAAAATTACTCAGCGTTCATTATTTTCTTCGCTTTCCCAAAATATCCGCACCAGATTTCAGCATTTCCAAATTCTAAGTAATCAAAGTTTTAGTTTAAATGGAAAGGAATTTAATCCTAATTGTTTTTTAAAATGATACCCGAAAAGAATCCTAGTTAGATATTTTCTTGAAATTTCTATTTTTTGAATATAATTTCTTCTATTCCTTATTGCAGTTTTTTTCGAATGTAGTTTCATCCCTCTTTTCAATCCGCAGGCAACAGAAACAGCTCTCCGCATGTTGATGGCGAGGGGAATTGTTAAACCTTATCCTAATGCAGAAGTGAGAACATTCTTCTTCTTTTCTTTTATAATCAGAAACAAATTAAAAAAAAATTGTTAGACATTTGTCATATTTATGCAGAGGATATTTGGATCTGAACCTTTTGATTCAGTCCTTGTGTTGTTTTCCAACCCAATTCCCACTTCCCAACCATCATCTCACCCATAAACAGGATTCGAGCCCGACCTTTCAAAGGTAGGTTATTTGTTTTTGACAGTGTTTACTGTGAAAATTTGGTGAACTCGAATTGTATAAATAGTTAGGTTAAAGATCTTTAAAAAGGGCAGTTTGAAATAAACTTCTTCTTGCATACAACTGACCACCCCTTCAACACTGAACGTAGCAGCATCGACAGGATTTGTTGAGGTCGCCTGCGGAACATGTATCGTTCAACCTTACATGGACCGATCAGTCAAACTAACATTCCTTTCGGGGTAGTGAATAGCTGTCTTTCTCCCCATCTGCACACCCTCAAACAGTTTGAATGAAACTATACATCTTTGACATCATATCCTTTAGGGTTTTGAGATGACCTGCTACTATCAATACTGTACTAAGATCATTATTGACAATCTTCAATCCTTCACTCAGAGATCTTCATACATTAGATTACGTAGTGGTAAACCGTACCAATCTCTCCACAAATGCATTTATTTTCCCACGGTCTTCCAAATCTGTGGAAACATGCCGGGAATCTTCCATGTCCAGATATTAGTATATACTACTCACCGCTAAAGGAGATTGCCAACCGCTCTGGCTAATTGCAGTGAGGTTTGTTAAGCCTTACAAACTGAAGCTGTTTTCAGCTGCAGGTGACTGGGTTGCCACTACTGGTCAACGTTCCAAGAACCCCTGAAAGACTCGACCGGAAGGGAGGGTAAATGGAATAGCTGTAAATTTAAGATTGCCAAATTTGGTTTTAAGCTACATTCGCGAGATCACCTGGTGTTGCTTCAAAATGGAACGCTAATATAAATAAGTTCGCGGCCTGGTTGGTAGGGCGTTGGACTCGTGTCCGTTACGTTAGGAGTTCGAATCTGCCAGCCTAATATTCCCCGTGTATGGGAGTGACTGGGTGCACGTCTAAATTTGTCATGGTCACAAAGTCCTCCATGTCGAGAGTAATACCCCTGAGGGAACTGGTTCTGAGAGTATCGTTCTCTGATTCAGGTGTAAATTACGACCGTTAATGAAAATACATGAATGAAATCAGCCCCGTAAAAAGGATTATGTCGCGTCAGTGATAAAGTCGTACTCTTGGCCCTAGATGGTGCTACTTCTTCTTGCATACAGCCGACCACTCCACCAACCCTGAACATAGCAGTATCGCAGGATTTGTTATGATTGACTTCTAGATGGTGCTACTAAAAATATGAGATGCGCCATATCGACTTAAATCGCTGTCTTCGCAGCAACGGGCTTGTCCAATGGTAAGTGATCAACAACAACACATCGACGTCTTACCTTTCTCATTGAATTACAATAAAAGAAAACTCCGTATATGTCATAAGCCGCATAGCCCGGAATGTACTGCATTAAGAAATGATTAAAACTGTGAGAAACATTCATATATTTATTAATTCCAATGCATCCACGAAAAAATTACCATTTTTTGTTATTTAGCTGTTGTTTGTTATTTAGTTCGAATTGTTGTACAAAAAATAGTAACAACAGGTCTTTCATGTGAACTGTCTTTAGTATATACTTGTTTGGTCATCATATACTGTCACGAAGATTCAAATAAACACACCGTCAGCTTTAAACGAACAATCAAGTTACAGAAGGAAAGTAGCGGCTTGCCACTTTACAAGGTCGAGATGTTGCTCACGACGAGTGGGTATCGGCTTTTACACAAGAACAGAAGATTCGAGAAACAACCAATTTACATAGCAAAGAGAGGCCTAGAAAGTTAGAGAACATAAGGAAACAAACTAAAAATCCATGCTTTGAATACAACACCCATGGAGAGCATCGAACCCCCAAACTCTGGGTTTGGATCGCGTGCTTTGACCATTCAGCCACTGAAATCGTGGTAAACTTCCTTTATGCGGCAATATAATGCCATATCCCAATCGTCTTAACTTTTCTTGTATGTGTATTTTTGTGAAAAAAAGTTCAAAACTTTTGTTAGATTTGCTGGTTTCCGTAGAAATACTTTGAATAATTTCAGCATTACGCAGTTATATTTGAACTCTTCAAAGTTATTTATCTTTGAAGTTCATTTCATTATTTTACGGAGTCATTCATTATTTAATTCTTTTACCTACAGAATTATTATTTTTTATTTATCTTTGAAGTTCATTTCATTCTTTTACTAAGGCATTCATTATTTAATTCTTTGACTTACATTCATTTCACTCCGGTTTTAAATCCATAATCAGATTTAAAGTAAACTGAATGTGTAATGTAAAAAGTCAATAAAACTCTATCCATTCATATCTTATCCATAACTCTAGGTTTTTATGTTGAGAAAAGAAGATATTGACATTAGAAATACTGTATAAGACTGGGAATTTCATTAAAAGGAGTCAATAATTTCAATTTCGAATTTTTTTTCCTGTTCCAGGTTTACCTCTTCTGCGCAACAATGGCTGCTTTTTTCTACTTCATAAAGTAAGAAGGTTTCTGCAATAATGCAGTAATGTAATTAATGTCAAGAATTTTCTAAAAGAATCCAATTAAATCTTTTTTGTTTATTTTTGTCAATAGGAAATTGGGATTTTCAAAAGATGCTGTCAGTAGTGTATTCAAGTAAGTTATTTAATTCTATCTTAAACTTATTAATACCATTGATATGCGAATTCAAAATTGAGATTTTTAATGCTATTATGTGTACAAACATTCAGCTTCAGGCATATTATATATATATATACACACTTATAATAAAACTCAATGTGTGTGCGTGTGTGTGTGTGTGTGTGTGTGTGTGTGTGTGTGTGTGCGTGTGTGTGTGTGTGTGTGTGTGTGCGTGCGTGTGTGTGTTGGTGCTCTACAGGCCAGACCGTTGGACCTACAGCTACCAAATTTGGTACATGTATACCTTGGAGGTCGGGAATATGCACCTCGGAGTCCCTTTTTCAAATTTTTAATTAGAATTTGAATTAATTAAAATGTAAGCGAAATTTCGACGTTTTTCCACTATAACTTCTGAAAATATTATTGCACAAACATGATTTTTAGATCAATTTAAAGATTAAAAAATTAGCTTTCTAATGGTATCAGTTTTTTAAATTTATAACGTTATCTTCTATTGTTAACGAATTTTTAAAGAAATATTTTAACTATGTTTTTATCACGTGACTGGATAAAATAAAAGAATGCCGGAAGTTCGAATAAAAAAAAAACTGTCATCGCGAATTAAATCTGAAGAAAGGTAACTTTTAGCACGTGACTGGATAAAATAAAATAAATATAAAGTGTGATATTTTCTTTAAAAAATGCAAGGCAAAGGATTCTACGATCGATTGCAATATTTAAATCATTAATTGAATAAATTATCTTTATTTATACAGGATCTGCATTCAAATTCCTTTCCAATGGCCAATTTGTAAAATATTATTAATAGGCATATATATTGTTAAATACTATTAAATTGATCTAAATGAAGTAAATAATTACATTTTATGTAGTTTGAGTCAAACAATGCATTTATGAATAATGAGTTTTAGATTTCTTCATACTTTGCTCTGTGAGCCATATTTTACAAAATATTTTTATTAATATTTTAAGGAAAAGTTGCTACACCAATCAGTCTTCGAAATCAATTATTAAAAGTGACTGATTTATAAAATTAAAGAATATTATTAGGAAAATGCGTTCTTTTAGAGCTTTCAGTCCATCATCTTAAAGAAAATATTAATTTCAGACCAATCAATGCCCGGAGTTACTTCAAGGCTAATGAATATGAGATTTAATTGAAAATTTTAGAACCCATTACTCATGGCGAACCAGCTGGTCGCCAAAGGCAGCTAGTATGTAATACAGGGTACGCAAGAGGAGCTTACTAATTTGAAACATCAATGAAAACAAAAGTAATTTTGTTATTGTTTTAATTCTTTTCTTATTTGAGAATACAATATTCGAAGGTTTTTTCATACAGTTTTAAAAATCACATCCGTTAAATGGCGATTTCCTTACGCATACACTGATCACGTCTATTTTCGAAATTCGTGTCCACTCTTTGCAGCATATCAGTCGGTATGCTGGTAATGGCGTTTGCGAATGTTGTTCTTGAGGTGAGCTGTTGCTCGTGGTCGATCGACATAAACCGGGACGGTGCCCGCGTGCTCCATCAAAGATCCATGAGCATGGTGACCATTTGGTAGCTTCGCAATGAATTTGGCGACAATAATAATAACCGAAACATCAAGAAATTTCTCGGTCCGTTCATTAATAACGGAGGTTATGTCTGGATACACCCTGATTGGCTCAGAAGCATCTAACCCCGCCTCCCGGGAAGTATAAAAGGCCAGAAATTTCAAGCTGAGGAGTCGATCGAGTAGACCGAGATGTCTTGAGCTGAGGGATGGTCCTGAATTGGATGTTGGTGAATAGCAGTCGGAGGCACCTGGAAAATACCGAAGCATCGCCGAATTGCTGTATAGCTACGTGTCGTAACCCGTTGTGAGAAGTAGTAAGTCGGCAGCTAAAGCAAGAAGAGACAGAGGAGAAGTTTCAGCCGTTTTTAGAAACCGTACAACAAAACTTCAACGTGCTTAATCCTGTCTTCAGGCTTTTTGTGCTGTGGACATTGTCATTACTAGATTTCTACGTGTGAGCTACTGTTTGTTTGCTGTAGAGTGCTCCAGTGCTGTCCTATGTGCTCGCCTAGGCTGTATATGGTTGTCATCTGAAAATATTTGCCGTCTTTGTCGTGTAAATAATTATCAATGTGCTTTTCTATTAAAGGACTGATGGTTGCGTTTATCTCGAAACGAAGCCCATACAGATTGGAAATCTGTTTCAATATTATTGCTGTTGTTGCTACTTAGATACTTTACATTCCCGCTGACAGAAAACTATCAGATATTTAAGCCTAAATCATCATCCCTTTTTTTTCAGTAGCGCCAACTAAAACCAAGAGAGCGAGTCAGCTACTTTATGCTTCACAGTCGCTTGCGCAACCCCTTTTTACTGGAGGTGCATTCACACTACTCACAGATAGAACACAGAATAACAACATTGCCCGATACGGGACTCAAGCTCGGGACTCCCAGATCACTGGGAAGACACGCTACCCTCATACCAAGACACCGACCCAATATTTAGGATAAATATATAATGAAACAATTATTTTCATCCGTAGTGCACTTTAAAAGTATTCTTTTTTTATTTCAAGGTTTTTGTTTGGAAAAGATGAAGCCAGGAGAAAGGATGAAAAGGATATGATAAAAAATCAATGTGTTAGTGCAGATCAACTTCTATTAGAGAAAAAATTTTCAAATAAAATGGCATTCAAAGACAGAATCAAAGCTGTTTTGAATCACCGGATTTCCTCACTCAAACATGCCTCTTGTCACCATGATTCTGGCTGCATAATCTACTGCCTACAGGTATGAAAGCAAAATCTTATAGAAATATAACTTAAAGTATCCGAGTGCAATTGAACTCGAATACATACAAACAGAATTGTATGTATCCGAATCCGTATGAATTCGGATACATATAATTGCGTTTTAAAATTATAATATAAATCATAGCATGTATTTCAAATTTAAATTTAACAAAGAGTAGTAATAGAGTATTATTTCTGAATATAAATAATTATCTATATAAATAAAAATGAATGTTTGTATGTCTCTTTTGCTTTAAAAAACATTTAATCCGTTTGTGATGAAACTGGGTCAGCTTATTGCTTACATCTATGGGATGGTTATAGGGATATTACAATTATCTAAAATAAAAAATAAAAATTCGGATCTCAACCACATCTGTTTACCAAGGATTCGTCTCTAAATAACTCGCCGAGGAGACAATTGATTCTGTAGAAATGTTCCCAGTGTTGGTTTCCCCAAAACATTATCTCATAATCTGTCATAAATTTGTTACCTCTGAGAATGACTTGCATGACATTTACGTACTAATAACTCCAAAATATTAACTTTAAACTCAAATTTAGCCTTTTTACAGCCTTTACTGTCACCTCGGCGAGTTATTTGGAGATGAATTCTTGGTAAATAAGTGCAGTTGTGATTCAATATGTTTTTTTTTTTTAATTTTAGATAATTATAATATCCCTATAACCATCCAGTAGTAGGCGTAAACAATAAGCTGATCAAGTGTTGGAGGAACGGTTTAGGAAGTTATATGAGACATACAGACAACCATTCATTTTTATTTGTATAAATAGAGTTTTTATATAATTGAAAGAAGAGGTATTGGAAAGATGTTATATTATTAAAGACGTATTATATTATTTGTTATATAGAAAGAGTTGTCTGTATAATTATTCTTTATGTGATTTTATTCACTTTTTCTTTAGATGATAAACAAACTTTTGTTTCCCGAATCGAAATCCCTTTTTCTCTGATAAACTTTTCTCCAACACTTGGGCATCTTTTGTTTCCTTTTTTCTCAGGGTTTCCTGCGTCCTTTCCTTCTCGGTTACGTCGCCTTCTCTGCGGTTCGCTGCCTGTCACTGTTCAGGAAACTACTGCTATCCCCTTCTCTCCTGGTTTCCATCTTGACTGACAGGAGGAGTTTCAATCTCGGCCTCTTCTTGGGTGGTTTTGGCGGGATTTTCAAGGTGAGACTTTGTGTGTGTGTGTGTGTGTGTGTGTGTGTGTGTGTGTGTGTGTGTGT
>JAPMOQ010058881.1:533830-547489 GCA_026543055.1 Argiope trifasciata | reverse complement strand
TGTGTGTGTGTGTGTGTGTGTGTGTGTGTGTGTGTGTGTGTGTGTGTTTTGCAATTTCCAACGCATATATCATGATTGTATTAACGTATGTGACTGCGTTCGAAATAAAGTTTTTGAAAAATTGGAATTTTTAGCCTTTTAACTGTCATGCCCGAGTCTATCTCGGGCACAGAGCTGGTGTTCGAAAGCGTCACGTCCGAATATTACTCGGGGTAATTTTTTTGAGTGCATCGTATTGCTGTACCCGAATATATATCGGGGGACGATTATTTCGGCTTCATCACTTCGTCAAACCAACTGTATCTCGGGAAAAGTTAATGTGCGCTGAATAGATGGCAGCACGTTACTGAAGATTTCAAAGGTTAGGGGTTAGAAGATCCAGTTAATTTGATTTTTGCAATAAAAAAATTGACAATTTGTGTACCCAATCATCAAAATAACTTGGAAGTTAAAGGGTTTTAAAGGATATTTAAAACTATAGTTTTTAGACGTATTGTCAATTATAATATAAAATACTATAAATCCCCCCAAAAATTGTTTGAAAATATGATATATATTTTGATAAATTGGAAAATTGGTAGTAATTTTAATGAAACTCAAACAAAAATTCTTAACACTGTACACAAAATTGCAATGCAGCAAACCTATTTTTCTTCGCACACAAATTATAGAATATGAAGTTGAATGAAATGAACCAAAATTTAAGATAACCGTTTGAGATGAAAAGAAGAAAATATAAAATATGCGTATACATCCATTTTTTTCATCAATTCCAACGCTTAATTTTTTTAAAAAACACCTATAAATGAAAGAGTATTTCGCCAACAACATAACTTTGGTTCATTTCATTGCCCGTATCATCTAAAACACAGGCTGAAATTTTGATGTAAATACCTCTATTAGTTTTTGAGGTTTGATTTGGTTTAGTTATATTAACGTCCCGTTTAAAGCCCCACGAGGGCTATTTTGGGACGGACCTCATCATTTTGAACCACTCTCAGATGATGAGGACGACACCTGAACTGTCACCCCCCTCTCCACACCACACCAGCGGGAGGACTTTTGGACTGAGAGATTTAACGTGCAAGAGACCTCCTCACACGACAGTTCTTCGGTGGAATCGAGTCTCGAACCTGAAACCCTCCGGTTCCGAAGCCGAGACCATACTACCAGGCCACCGCGGCCCATTATTTTTTGAGATATCATGTTAATGGTAAAGAATTTTTATGAACATTAAAGTTTTGAGAAAACTTAAATGAAAGGCAAATTTTAGCTGAAAAATCTATGCCTCTGGATGATAGGCCAGACATTTCTATTCCTAGAAAAGATGAAGTGTTTTCGAAAGAGGCAAGTCTGAACAAAAAGAAATGATAATGAATAAAAAAATTCGCCCTCTGGTCGACAGCCAGTGTTTTTAACGTTGTCGGATACCTTAGAAAAACTATTTCGATGCATGAGACCCAGGCATTTTTCACTGAATTTTTGGTTCAAGTTATTTTTGTGATATGCGTATCCGTCCAATAACTACATGGAAACAGCTTTAATAGATACGATTACAGTGACAAAATTTCAAAATTTTCAAAAGGCAATTGTAGATAAGAATTTAAATAGATATCAGAAGACTCGCTATTGAAACATAACTTTCCAATGCATTATATACAAGATGGGAAAGAAGCTAAAGGCAGCGCCTTCCCCCCCCCCCTAAAAAAAGCACATTGAAGTAAAATTAAAGCTAAGAAATAAAAGACAAATAAAATAAAAATAGAAATAAATAAACGGAAAAATGAAATATAAATAAAGAAATAACAAATAAAAAAATAAAGAAATAACAAATAAATATAAATAAGTCAATCCCTGATTTGGTCTGAATTCTGACTTGCGGATGGATTAATGAGTTCGATCACCCCTACAAAAGGGTTGTGTCATTTGTGTTCGTCCTTTCACCTGAATGGTGCTCGTTCACAACGAAAGACGCACATGTCTGCCCAAATTCGAAAGAGCTACTCTCATTCAGCTTGGTATGACCAAGTGGCATTAGACCGACTCGACCCGATAAATAATCAAACAAACATGAACAATAAAGAATATGTATTGGCTAAGCCTAAGTTAGATCCCAAGAGCCAAAAGAAGCTAAAGGCAGCGCCGCAAGAAACCACATTCAGTTAAAATTAAGAGGCTGCGGTAAATAGAAAAAAATGAAGAAGGTTTAAGTGGTTCAATCGGAAGAGCCTACAGAATACTCCATGGTAAAAGAATCATTGAAACGTAATTAGTCAATAATAAAATGTGTCAAAAAGTGGCAGTCTCACTTTGAAGACTGAGAAATGAAAGTGTGATAAAAATTGTAGCAAAGAGAGAAAGATAAATAAAAAGATGAAAAAAATAAAAAATGGAAAAATAAAAAATAAATATAAATAAAATACACATAAATAAATCAATAAATATAAAATATAAGCAAATAAATATAAATAAATCATATATAAACAGATAAATAGAAATAAAGAAACTTGATCAATAAAGAATACGCATTGGCGCAGCCAAAGTGAGAGTCCATTATCCGGAACAAAAATCTAGTTAACAGTTCCTTTCGCAATTTTTTCTTATACTCACAGAATGTTGTCCACTTTTAGCAGTGCTTGAATTTCTCTCTTCATACTTTGAAGAAAGGCATTGTTAAAGTCCACTTAAGGGTTGAAACTGGTAAAAATCACTTATACGATGTTTTAAGAAGAATCGCTTCATCACAAGGTATAACCGAAAAAGAGTACTTTTTCATTTGACGCAAAAAAGAAAAAAAATTGGAGTGCAAATATTAGTCCAGGTAGGAAATAGTAGGCTAAATTACATAACGGCTAATGATTCCCCGCCGAACCCTGTTGCAAGCTGAGTGGCGAGTACTTATATCATGTCTTAAATCTTAGATTTGCACATCAGACCAAATAAATACCAGATACGGAAACGACGAATAATGTTACTTGAAGATGCACAATGGCATTACATTATTTTAGAATTAGAACGGGTGGCAAAAGAATTGGGAATTTAGAACCTTAATGCCGAAATTTCCTAACAGAAACACCAACTTCGTAAAACTGGAATGTGTTCTCCAAATAAAAAACACAGTACCTGTAGCTTAAAAATCATCAACACTAGATAGATTAAGAAAAATAAAAAGACAGAAAACTACCTACCAGAGACATGGATTTCAGCAGATTCCTTCTCGCTTAATACGTGTCTTGGTTCTAGGCACTATTTTGCCCTAAGTCAGGTGTCATCGCGGTTGAAGTAGCAAAGCAAAGAGTTAAACAATGCATTTCTTTTCTTCCAGCTAAAAATGCTGGGGCTGCAATTTTTATCTCTTCGAATTGGAGCTTTCATTATTAAAAATTAATACACCGCAAGCCTTATTTTTAATATGAAACTGTGACAAAATCTTTTTTAGGGTATTCGACTACGTTCCAGGGAAATATTTCTAAAAATCGGGCTTTTTAAAAACTATCTAAAACTATGGTTTTTAGGTGTATTGTCAATTATAATACAAAATACTATAAATAAAACAAACTATTTTGAGAAAAAGTAAATTTTAATGTGTTTCAGTTCGTTAATTGCCTTCTGAGATGGTATGCCGGTAAGGATCGACCCATTCACGCAATTCCTGCAGCCTTGCTGGGAGGACTCTGCATGAAATTTTTTCCGAGCTCAACCATTTCTCTCTACTTATTCTGGAAGCTGCTAGAGGTAGGTATACCACTGGAGATTAGTTTAGTTATATTAACGTCCCGTTAGAATAAAGCACTTGGTCTGTTTTAAAAATACATTATTTTTCACTGCGTCCAGTATAAAAACTTTACGAGATCATTCCGGTGTTTTCAAATGATTTAAGAACAATGTTTCCATTGCACATGTGTTGCACAAGCTGCATTCTGGTAGTCATATTGATAAGAATGTATAAATGACCGTTAAGAATGGGTAATATATATTTTAATTATTTCCCTAATGCCAATCAGAATGTTTATTGCATTGAAAGTTACTTGATTTAGTTTAGTTTAGTTATATTAACGTCCAGTTGTAAAGCAACACGAGGACAATTTTGGGACGGACCTCGTCATTTGGAACCGTGGTCAGATGGCACCTGAGCTGGCAGCTTCCTCTGCACACCACACCAACAGGAGGACGTTTGGCATAACGGATTTAACGTGCATGAGACCCCCTCACACGACGGATCTTCGGTGGAATCGAGTTCCGAAACCCTCCGGTTCCGAAGCCGAGACCTTACCACCAGGCCACCGCTACCGGTACCATTGAAGAAACAAGAAAATTGGGTATCTTTTTAAAATTAGACTTTGCATCATTTTGGAATTCAAAGAGATATTTTTTAACTAGATGTCTGCAAATATTTTTTTCATTTTACATCCTTGATTTCGTATTAATTTATTGGAATAGAGTCAAAGTATAATTAAATTAAACTAAATTTACTATAGGAGACAGTAAAACTGAAATAAATTATCGTATTTAAAGGCAACCCCACAGACAAAATGTATCTTCCACTTGATCCAGTTTTAGGTCAGAAAGCAAAATGTATCCAAACCACTTTTTTCTCCTCAGAGCCAGCTTCCTGGCCTAGGGGTAGCAAATCTTCCCCGTGATCCTGGCGTCCTGGGTTCGAGTCCTGGTTCGGGAGGCCTCGGTGGCCTGGTGGTAAGGTCTCGGCTTCGGAACCGGAGGGTTACAGGTTCCAGGCCCAATTCCACCGAAAAAAACGTCGTCAAAACGTGTCAATCCTAATATTTAACCGCATCACATTTTGACATTTTGGGGTATGATTTAAAATTTTCCTTTTCTTTTCAGTTCGGATATTTATCAGGAATGGAAGCAGGCATTCTACCTCATGTCATTGGATTCCAGCCTCTGCTTCTGTCTGCTTCTACGGCGTTGTTAATTCACTCGGTAAGTTATTTGCTGTTTGTTTAGTTATATTAACGTCCCATTTTAAAGCAACACTAGGGCTATTTTGAATGGATATTGTCATTTTGAACCACGGTCATATGACGAGGACGGCACCCCTCTCCCCACTCCACACCACATAAGTGGGATGACTTTTGGCCTGACAGATTTAGCGTGCAAGAGACTCCCTCAGACGACGGTTCTTCAGTGGTATCAAGTCTCTAACCTGAAACCCTCCGGTTCCGAAGCCGAGAACTTACCACCAGGCCACCGCGGCCCGTAAGTTATTTGCAGTCAAGTTAAGCGTTATTCCTGATTTTTTTAAATTAATTTTTAACTAATTAAAAATTTGGAAATTTTATCGGTTTTTATAAACAGAATTCGTCAATAAGTTAAGAAGAATGTTATAACAGAAATTATTTATGCACCATCTTGAGAATGAAAAAAAATTGGCCTTATCGGCAGTTATTTTATTTCTATGCAATTTTGTTGTATAAGCTTTTTCAAACTTAAGTGTAAACATAATAATAACACATTTTTCTTGATGTGTTGAAGCAAAAACGTTTTATTTTTTCCGTGATTTTTTCTCGTTCATTATTAAAATAATAAAAAAAAATATTTGAAATCTTTGTTTGCTATAAGTTCATTTTAACTCTTTATTTACCTAATTATGTTGTCATCCATTTTTCACCTTCCTTTGTGCAGCAAAAGTATAGGTTTCTTGCAGCATAATCCCAGGAAACCCAAGAAAAAAAGGAATTTACCAGAAATATCTTAATTCATTTAATTATTAATTAAATATTTTCAATTTCTACTTTTATCTGACATTAACTTCATGCTATTGGGTTACATAATACTTGTCCTTTAGAATACCATTAGCAAAAATAGTCACATAGTAAAGATATAAAGCGAGATTTCAATGGTACTTTCAAGTACCATCAGTAAATAAAGATTAAACTTCTTAAACATCTAAAAATGAAGCTCGTTTAAAATTCGTCTTCATTTCTGAACTCCTTCTTACAGCATATCTGGATATATCCGAAGACCAAATTGAATTGACTAAAAATTGTAATAAAAAGAATGATGCGACGGCTAATGCAATCAATAAAGATAAAACGAAATATAAAACCAAAATACTTACTTATGGGTTACTTATGTTTTAAACTAAGAGCCTCGGATTTAAGTTCGAAAATAGCTACAACTTGGTAATTAGGAACTAGCCTTCTTCAAAACACTTTGTTTTTAAATTTATTTATCAGAAATAAAGATTCTTTTTCTTCTAAACATCATTTTCTAACGATCGCATTGATTCAACAAAATCAGAAAATTGATGAAGCAGCGCACTTGAAAATGAGTTTAAGCCTTTGATTCTCAAAATTGAAGTGCCGTTTCTCGCTCATCTTACCTGATATAACTTAATTATTGATATTTGTTTATGTGATTTAATTATTTTTGGTGATGATTTTTAGTTAATTATTTTATTTGTATGTTGTTTATTATTTGTATACTTGCTCATATGTATAAATGAATGCTGAGCATAGATGGTGCCGTATGCTTGGAATGTGAGGGGAGCGCTCTTGATATTTTTTTCTAAGAGATCCAGTGTTGATGTGAAACTGATGCAGACAGGTTCTATTAGCTCCTTTAGCGGCAAAAAGTGTTATTTGTTCGCTCGTTGCTAGCGGCACTTTCTATATTTCAATATATATATATATTATGTTTTTCCTTGTATAACTATAGTCATCATCCTTGTTTTGCATGCATATATATTTGTGTGTGTGTGTGAAAAAAATTATTTTTATGTAGCAGGGTGAGTGTATTTAATCCAAAGAAAAAAATTCTTAACCTTTTCTTGTTTATTTTCCCACACATACACAATATTATATATATATAATATAATATAATATACATACAAAACATGGACGACGATCACAGATATACAAGGAAACACAGAATATACATATTAAAATACAAAGAGTGCAGCTAACAACGTGAGAACAAATATAATACTTTTTGCCTCTAACGAAGAGCAAGCGGTGCTTGTTTGCACCAGTTTCACATCAACACCGGATGTGGTTGTTTACAAAAAATATCTCAAGAGCGTTCCCCTCACATTCCAAGCATACATATGAGTTGGAGCACATTGCCTATCTATGTCCAGTATTCATTTATACATATGAACAAGTATCCAAGATTTAAAAAGTGCAAATAAAATAATTAACAAAAAATAATTATTAAAAATAATTAAATCACATCAACAATATTTAAAACATGTATCAGTTAAACTTGTTTTACTTATTTCTTAATTTCTTTCCTAAAATGAAAATATTTATGGTTATTTATTTACTTTGCAGTCAGCCCTGGAACCTCACAATCTGAAGCCGTCCTATTTGAGATTCCTACAGCAGATCACGAATGACAAGTAATGCTTCAAGCTCATATTGCTAATATTTATTACAATGTTTTTTTTAATATTTTTGTCAATGTCAGACTTTATATTCTCAAAAATGAACTCTTATTGCATTCAATATACGAGAAATAAAATAATAAGACCCATTTTGTGGTCAAGTTTTTTTTGAAAGAATATTCTAATGATATAATTCTACCTCGCGGATCTTGAAGGTCTGGATATTGGCAAGCCAAAAAGGAGAAAATATACTGTTTGCTGTAGGTTGTAATTTGAGTAGAAAATGTATGTTCTAACGCAACAAGAAATAAGAATAAAAAAACAATCTCCAATGTGGTCGATAATCAGTGTTTTGAACATAGTCGGATACCTTAATGTGCAAATTATTTATTCAAATGAAAGAAATGTTAGTACATACCTAAGAAAATACTAAGATATTGTTTTATTTCTTTTCTTTCAGAGTGTCCCAAGTTAACGTCGGTATTCTGGATATTTTTGGAACACATGCTTCGAAGATGAGACCCGATTTCTGGCCCAAATTGGATCCTCGCTACACAAGCGAACACTATAAAGAAAGTGCACTTCTGTGGTTGATTCCTTGATAGGATCTCTTCCGATAGATGTGATGTTAATAAAAACTTGAGCAGCTAGCTACATATTTTATGTATCAATCAGTGTTTCATATGCAGAGTAATTTGAACGATTTCAAAAGATATAACAGCAAATGCAGTATAAAAAAAATCTGACTACATAAACAAATTGGTGCGCGATAAGTAGCTTCATCACAAAAAAACAATGATAAACGACCGGCAGATATGACCAATAGGATTCTTTGAGAGGATTAAATTGTTAAAATTGATTTAAACTGGTGGCATTTGCAAAGATGCATATTAAACAGATGCGAAAAATGCCGAATTTTAAAATTTGGGATATATCTGGAACTTCTGCTTCAAAAACATTTGCTAACTGGTCTTCAGCAGAAGAATATTTGAAAAAACCCAATAAAATATCAATAAAAAATATGCCGAATTCTAACATTGGAAATATATCTGGATCTTCTGCTTCGAGAACGTTTGCTAATTGGTATTCACCGAAAGAACATTTGAAAGAGCCCTAATAAAAAAATAATAAAAGATATGCCGAAA
This sequence comes from Argiope trifasciata, assembly GCA_026543055.1. Taxonomy (NCBI): domain Eukaryota; kingdom Metazoa; phylum Arthropoda; class Arachnida; order Araneae; family Araneidae; genus Argiope; species Argiope trifasciata. Next base: position 538,996 of record JAPMOQ010058881.1, on the reverse strand, counting down.
AATGCCTACTTCTGAGATTGGAGACACATCTGGAACTTCTGATTCAAGAACGTTTGCTAATTGGTTTTCACCAAAAAATATTTTTAAAAGACCCAATTAAAAAATCAATAGAAGATAAACTGATAGAACTTGGCTATCAAAAGATGGATGTGACCTAGGAAATTGCATGCTGTTGAAAGAGTCTTGATCATATTAGTTGAAATCTGATACAAATATACTTTTGATAAATCACCTGTATCAGCTGCTCCTCGAAGTAGTCTGGATTGAAAGAAATAAATCAGCATTGCTATCCCATTCTACTCGACTTTATTTTTGCTTGAAATGATTTTCCCTTTTAGCCCAATTACTTCTACACCAAGCTATATCATCGAGCAATGAAGCTCCCGCATAAAATAGTGTGGATTGACTGACTTCTTCAAGAATTTACAGTACTCTTTCGATTCCCTAAGTATCTGAAAAACTCGTCTTAACTTAGAAATTCTTCTTCTGACTGTGGGATATATGAATGAAAGCCATTATACAATTTTTACATGTAAATATTACGAAACCAATAAAAGACATGTCATTGTGAATGCTTTCAAAGTGATTCATAATAATAAAAGGATTGTTTGAATGCATATATCAATATGGATGATTCGGAAACAATGGAACATTTTGGGGAATCAAACTATTTCACAAAAAATATTCCATACGGCATGATATAAATTAATGTAATATAAATTAATCCTATAAATTAATCATACATAAAAATTGGATACAACAAAAATTATGGTAACAGGATAAGTAGTAATACTCTTTTTAGCGTATTGTAGTATCTCTTAAAATTTTTTTAAACAGATTGTTTGATTAACCGTAAGATATTATGATACGCACTATCATCAAATTGCATGAAAATTGTCACCACATCAGTTTTCAATTAAAAATATTTCTAAGAAGCTTTGCACATATTAAAGTAGGCATTCAATACTTGAAAAAACTTTAAAAAAAATTCAACTTTGTAATAGCATTGAGAAAATTTGAAATAAGAGCGATATTCAGTAAGATAAATGACATATATTGTATTAATAATGTATATATATAAACAGACTTCAAAATGTGTTCTTGGATTTATGGTTTCACAAAATATATTTCATGCTGATTTCATTTCATACAAATTCTTGCTACGAATGACACTTTTCAAGACAGTCTTAAGTAAGACTTTCAATTTGATAATAGGACCTAAAACACATCGATAAAAACAAATTTTTTTTCCTCTTATGAGAATCCCATGCAGATTAAATTTTATCATCATTTAAAATTATGCTTAAAATAGTCTTTAGAAATTGATTAATAAAATTTAAAAAAAATTCATTATTCAAAATAATGGCAATCATAGAAAAAAACATATTTTGAATTTTGAAGTAAAAGTTAATCTAAAACTACAAAACATTAAGCTATGCCATTCAATATTAACTTTTTTTTTACAATATTTCACTTTCCTACAATCTCTTTGTTTGAGAAAAAATAAAAATGCTAGATTACTATTCATCCCAGCTTTGTAGCCGTAACTGTTTCCTCTTCCCTCTATCGGCAGTTGCCATGAACAAACAGTCCATGTCTTGGAAGCATGATGTAGTCCCAGAGTATTATTTTAATGCATGTATGATGAATGTTATTGTCCCAAATAGTTTTGTCCTCGTGTAAATCATGTCCTTTAATGTCATTAAATGTATTTTAACTCGATTGGCATAATTAATTAACTTTAATAGTCTACCCTGACAGAATTAAAATCATGACACTCTTTCCGTCACAACTTTGATTTTTTCTCCTATTTTATTGAAATATCACTGTATAATGAGAACATAATTAAGTGGGGAAAGAAGAATATCCAAGTTAAAATCAAACCCAAGGTAGAGAATTAAAATTAAAAATTTTAATGCCTTGTTTAAACTTAGATTGTTATAAGACGGCAAGCAGACAGCGCATGCGCAGAAAGAGACTGATTTGCGTTTGTCACAACCACAGAAGATAGATTCAAGCATTTCATGCTTGGCTATAAATTGCCCTTTTAGTGGTTTAGTTTAATTATATGACAAGAATGTTTAAATGACCGTTTGGAATGGTTAATTTAAATTAAAATAGTTAATAGAAGTTAATATAAAATAGTTACATTATTTCCCTATTGCCAAATGGACTGTTTATTGAATTGAAATTGTAAGTTATGGGGTTTAGTTTTAGTTATACTAATGTTCCGTTTTAAAGCGACACTAGGGATATTTTGGGACGGACCTCGCCATTTTGAGTCGAGGTCAAATGATGTGGATGACACCTGAGATAGCACTTCCCTCTCCACACATCACACCACACCAGCGGGAGGACACCCTTTTTAGTGGTCTTGAGTATCGCATTAAAATGATGGTTATTCAGACAACGAAATGTGGTAAAATAAATGCAAAAAAATCATCATACATAAATTTGGAAATCTTCAGAAAAGAAATGGCAAGTAAAATTTAAAAAAGACACACAAAGAGCAAAAAATAATCAACGAGAGATGATAAATTTTTTCACTCCAAGAAAATCGCCAAATTCAACAAACGCATGCGCATTAAGAAAAAATACAATACAGCAGCATGGGGCCTTTCCGCCGAGGCAATTACTTGCCATCGAGCGAATAAAATTTCACAACCTTTCTACGCATGCGCTACCTACTTGCCGGATTATAACTGGCCCAGTGCAAACCTGTCATGATACGATGTGAATTAAAAGTGTTAATCAAGTTCAGCTGATTAACACTTCATTTTAGATATCATTTTGACTCGTCTTTGAGTCGGGCGTTTCACACATAAGCATTTGCTTTTTGGTGAAAACACGCCTATTTGTAACGCATTATTCAATTGCGTTTTAACTATAAAACAATCAATAACGCATTATCCAAAAGCATTATTCAATTTCGCATGTTTTAACTAAGTGTCTAGTTTTTGACCTAAAACGTCGATCATTTTTTAAGGTATCCGACTACGTTAAAAACTCTGGTTATCGTCCACACAGACAATTTTGAAAAAATTATTATTTCTTGTAGTTCAGACTTTTATCTTCCTAAAACAGTTTGTCTTTTCTAACAAAAGGAAGGCCTGACCTATCATCCATGATCACATATTTTTCAACTAAAATTTGTCTTTCACTTCAATTTTCTCAAAACTTTCATTTTCATCGAAATTCTCCACCGTTAACAGGATATCTCTCAAACTAATGCAGATATTTGCATAAAAATTTTAGCGTGCGTTTTTAGTAATTCGGCAACGGAATGAACTTAAAGTTTTATTGTTGGGGAAATACTTTTTCATTTATAGCTGTTTTTAGAAAAAATTAAGTTGCGAATTTATAGAAAAAATGCATATCTGCGCATATTTGCACCCATCACTTCTTTGCATCTCAAGATTTTTCTTAGATTTCGGTTCATTTCAATCATCCTTATATTACATAACTTGTGTAAAAATAAAAATATGATTTCTGCATTGCCATTTTGTGTAGAGTGTTAACCATTTTGGTTAAATTTCATTCCAATTTCCAACACATTTTCCTATTTCTCAAAATATATTATATTTTCAAAGAACTTTTTTGTTTTTATACTGTTTATAATTGGCAATACATATAAAAACCATAAATAGTTTCTACAAAATCCAATCTTTAAAAATTTTCCTTCGAACGTAGTCGGATACCTTAATACAGCTATTTTATTACAAAGGATCTATTGGCAGTCAACCATCACCTTAATATCTTCCTTTTTTTACAATCAATAGGCCTTTTATATCATATGATTAGTTTCATCATGTGAAACTTGATTTCACACATTTCACAATTTCTTAAAACTAATTGGATATATTTTAGAACTTTTTTCACTGTCATTTTTTATTACTTTACGTTTATGTAGTCGCCATAAGTTTAGGGCAGCATAGCCATATCTGGCTTTTGCGCCAAAGATATCCGACTATTTCTTTTTTGAAAAATTGCATTTATTAAAAATTATTTTTGATTTTTAGATACATTTTTACTTATAAACACTATAAATACCAAAAAATATTTGGAAATATAACATATTTTGAGAAATAGAAAAAATGGTAGTAAATTTTAGTGAGATTTCAACAAAAAGGGTTAATACTCTAAACAAAATGGTAATGCAGCTGCCATATTTTTCTTTGTACACAAGTTATGGAATGTGATGATGAATGAAATGAACCAAAATCGAATAAACATTTTGATATACAAAGAAGTTATGGGTAAAAATATACGCATTACTGCATTTTTTCCATAAATTCACAGCTTAATATTTCTGAAAACACCTCTAAATGAAAAAGTATTTCACCAACGATAAAACTTTTGGTTCATTTCATTGCCCATATCATTTAAAACACGCGCTAAAAGTTTTACGTAAATAACTCTATTAGTGTTTCAGATACCATGTTAACGGAGGAGAATTTTTGTGAAAATTAAAATTGAAGTGAAAGACCAATTTCAGCCGAAAAATATGTTTTGCTTAAAATTTACCTAGATAATAGGTTAGACCTTTCTTTTTATAGAAAAAATAAACTGTTTTGAAAGAGGAAAGTTTGAACTACAAGAAATAATTATAATTTGCCAATTTACTCATTAAACATAGTTTTTGAAGTAGTCTGATTCCTTAATCCAAATCCAACCCTCAAGTTTACTTGAAAAGTGCGTTATGAATTTATTACTTATTAGTAGTTATCATCTAAAAGAAGTCATTAATGGAAGTATGGAAAAGTAATAACATTTCTTGTCACTTTAAATTGTTTCATTGGGAGAAATGTTCACATAATTGTTATATTGTGAGAAATTTTCACATAATTCTTGCATTTTGAGAAATTTTCACTTAATTGTTGTATAGTGAGAAACGTTCACATAGTTTTTGCATAGTGAGAAAGGTTCGCATAATTGTTGCATAGTGAGAAAAGTTCACATAGTTTTTGCATAGTGAGAAAATTTTCACATAATTGTTACATAGTGAGAAACTTAATTGTTGCATAGTGAAAAATGTTCACATAATTGTTGCATAGTGAGAAATGTTCTCATAATTGTTGTATAGTGAGAAAATTAATTGTTGCATTGTGAGAAATGTAATTGTTGAATAGTAAGAACCGTTCACATAATTGTTGCATAGTGAGAAAC
>JAPMOQ010058881.1:523312-533820 GCA_026543055.1 Argiope trifasciata | reverse complement strand
TGTTGAATAGTAAGAACCGTTCACATAATTGTTGCATAGTGAGAAACGTAAAAAAGTGTTTGCAATTTGAAAGAACTCATAAGGAAGTAGCTAGTATAACTTTTGGATGAGTTGGTCGAACCCTAATTTCATTTATGATTTCCTAATATTATCGATTTAAATTCTTAAACTTTCGCTTTTCCTTTTCCCTCCATTTAAAACCCATAAATTGAAAGAAACACTCCTAGAATTTCCTTTGTTAGCAAATGCATTACGTCACTTCCTAGCAGACAACCACGTGTTTGACTCCTTATCGGAATGAATTCTGTCTCTTCTTTTGTTTTTATTACCGCTAATTGTAAACAGCAACCAGCCGTATCGTCATGTCAAGATTCTTATCGATAAAAATGTTTTCGAATCACACTTTCCTATTCTTTTGAATTACTGTTACTTATACGAATAAAAAAGTCGCTAAAAGATCTCATCTTGCGCTATTTAAATGTTTTGTTTTCTGTTCAAATAATTTTCAACTTTTTGAACATCAGTCAGAAGGATGCCGTGATTTTCTGGTTATCGTTTGAAATGACAGCACGCGATTTTCTGTAAAAAATAAACATCAAGTTGTTTATATTTCGTTTTAGAAATCATGGCTGTTCTGAGTAAATTTACGGATATATCGCTTCCGTATAATTGCTACGAGACTGGACACACTTGGCATCCTGACTGTAATACAGCGGCACTTATTACAGGTGCGGGTGCATTTCGTGAAAGCTTGAAAATTTATTTTCCCTTGTATGTGGTAAGTTTTTAATGTTTGGATCTTTATATCTCTTATACTTTGAATTTTTTCCTGCTTATATGCATATGGATAATTTTTTAAGATATGACAATGTACCAAATACATAAACAAACCACAATTTTTTTTTATAAAATTGTTATTTTATAAATTTATTTTGTTAGAGTTATAATGCCTGGTGTTCTTTGAGAAATGTAAGGGTAGAAAATATTTTTTTGAATCGATTCGTTTAATATCCGCTCGATAATTCTCAATATGAATGTCAGAAAATGTGATAAAATATTCTCTTTAAAAATTTATTCAACCTAGAAAATATATTTAAGAAATAAATTCGCTGATATAGTTGAATTAATATTTTTTAAAGTTAAAATAATACAAAAAGGTTTGTACTCTAATATTTGCGGTAAATGCTGCAAAAAGTGATAAAATTTTATCAATTTTTCTCAAGATTAATGCTAGAAAATGTGATTAAAAGGTTTTCTTTAAAAATTTAATAAACACAGACAATATATTTATTAAATAAATTTGTTGATGTAGTTGAATTAATATTTTTTTAATTTAAAATAATTCAAAATTTTTAGTTCTCTAATATTTTCGGAAAATGATACAAAAAGTGATAAAATTTTATTAACTTTTAATAATAATTTCAATTTTATAGGTGTGCTTCGCCCAAAGCTTTCTCGCATACTCTCTAATAAGGCGAATATCTCAGAGAACGAATTACATAGCATTTACGCAGAATAGCTACGAAATATTAAACTGCACTATGAATTTAGCACTTTTACTGAATCAGGCGAGTTCATTTGACAATAATCATTGTTTAATAGGTGCGCTAAACAGATCCAAAACACTTTTTATATGTTTCATAATTTTACTATGCCTGTAACCATCCCACAAATGTAAGTAATAAGTACATAAAGTTTTAACGCAATTGGTTGAAAGGCACGGCAGTGCATAAGATGCACAGAAACATTCTATTAGATAATTTTTCTTTGCCTATAACAGTCCCGAAAGTGCAGGAAATATGTATGTGGCGGTGTTGGTTCTAATGCCACTTGGTCATACCAAACCCGAATGAGTGGTGCTCTTTCGAATGAAGGCAGAGGTGCGCGCCTTTCGTTGTAAACGAGCACCGTTCAGGTGAAAGTGGGACTTTGCTCGAGCACACACGATCCACCCCTTTTCAGGGGGCGGTCGAACTCATTCATCCATCCGCAAGTCAGAATTGAGATCCCAATCAGAGACCGACTCATCCCTGATTCAGCACCCCCAGAGGTTATGGGAACTTGGAGGACTTTGCAGTCATGACCTATTGAACGGGCCATGAGCCAATGCCTTTTGGCCGAGACGAGTACAGAACTCGCTTCTTTCGGTTACTAGACTGATGCTCTACCAGCCAGGCTACCGCGGCCCATGGAAAAAAGTATTCAAAGATTCGGCCGCACATAGGAGACATACATATTATAATTCCTTTTTATTTATATAGATTAAACAAACTATCTAAAACATTAATATGTAACAGTGTTTTCCTCATATGTTAGAATGCCTTTCAATTATTTTTTAACTATCTTGCATGCAAAGTATAAATATGAAATGTTATGCAATGGATAAAATATTTGAACTCTATATTCTGCCCAATTTTATCGTTTCATATCTTCCCGAGACTTAAAAACATAGTTTTTGGCTTTATCTCTTCTCATCTGAGAAAATGATGGCTTAAAAACATTTCGGTTTAGATAAATAAAATTTTTGTACCAAAATTAAAAATTTCTATCAAATTTTAAGTCTTATCTATTCACAGGAAGTCTATCTGCTCGGTTTTCAGAATCAAAGAAACACAGTAGCTATTAGGAGTGAAACGTCAGAAAGATAAGATATGCATGATTTGAAAGCTATTATTCTGTTTTGTATCAAAAGCCAACTTTGTCAAGTGATTAACTATACATCAGTTTGTAATTTCGCCAGCAATAACAAAAAAAGCAATAACTTCACAATAAAGAAATAGCACTCACAATTGCAATGGAATAAATAAAGAAAAAATTTCATGACTTCCTATGACTGCAAATGAAATTCAATATCACGTTTTGGTTTTCATTAATTGGAAAAAAGTTGTACAAAACACGTTTTCGATTTGCTGATGCTTGTACATAAACCATATATCAGAGATTTATCACCAAAGCATGCATGCTAGATTGAGTAAAAATGCTAGACTCACGCCAAAGACCACAGTTTCGTAACTCTTGTTCACCAATACTATGTAGTTAATACACCAAGTCGAAATTTTCTTACTTATACTACGTAAAAAACTACTCTTATATGCTAAAATAAATTCTGAGCATTAATGGTTTCACACCCTTGCCCAAAGTCCACAACTTTATTAGTGTGCGGGTGGTGTTTGTGAAGTCGTGCCAATGTGGATATGAATTCCGCCAAGGATCAAACTCGAGGCTTTATGGTTTGCAGCCATGTAACATATCCGCTAGAAAAAAGTGATCACCAATGTTTAGTGGCTGTTACTGGCTTATTAAGATAGCACCACAATACTCCCCCACCATTGAGTGTCCACGGAGAGACGAACGAATTTAAAGCGCCAAGTATTTTGGCGAGCACGGAGTGTATTTCGGTAGCGCCAAGCGTTAAGGGCCTGTTTCTGTAGAGTCAAGAGCTGTGGCGAGTTATGTACGTGTTCATTGTACGAGATCACCGTTTGAATTGTGCTGTCTCACCAATAAGGAGATTGAATTCCGCCAAGGAGCGAACTCCAGGCCTTACGATTTGCAGCCGCGTAACATATCCGTTAGGCAAAAGTGATCACCAACGTTTAGTGAATATTTCTGGCTTATTAAGATACCACTACAATTAGAACGTTCGTGAAAAGATTTCCGCAAGTACCTCCACAAGTGTCAAGTTGGCGAGTTATTGTCATTTCACTTGGCGCCACTTTCAATATCATATCGTGAGGCGTTGGCAACAGGAGTTCTTACAACTCAAGTGCATTCTACTTTTGGCGTTGGCAAAGGCAGGAAATTATTATTCTAATTTTAGAATAACTGGCTGATGGAACTTTGCAAATGTTATCTTCTTATTTCATTTTGCTGCAGTTGAAATTTTGATTTCAGTTTAGTTTGGTTTGGTTTAGTTTAGTTATATTAACGTCCCGTTTTAAAGCAGCACGAGGGCTATTTCTTGACTGACCTCATCATTTTGAACCATGGTCAGATGACGAGGACGACACCTGAAGTGGCACCCCCCTTTCCACACCAGCGGGAGGACGTTTGGCCAGACAGATTTAGCGTGCAAGAAACCCCCTCACACGACGGTTCTTCGGTGGAGTCGAGTCTCGAACCTGAAACCCTCCGGTTACGAAGCCTAAATCTTACCACCATGCCACCGCTGCCTCCTTTGAGTTTAGTAGATCACTAAGTGTGCGGCATATTATTTCATCAATTATTTAAAGTGCTTTAGGAATCATTAATTAAATGTATATTTTTTAATGGATGAAGTTGTGTGTAATTCTCCATCGATAAAATCATTTTACATTCATGTCATAAATGATTTTGATAGTAAATAATAGTATTTATCATGTGTTAGTTACTTTATTTTTTCCAAAATCCTCATTGCAACTTTTTTTCCCTACAGATAAGCCTTTTTCTGCGAGGAAAATTTTCCCTGAGAGCGTGCTTGAATGTGTTGGAAAATACAGTCATTTCCTCGGCATTTTTGGCATTCCAAGGATTTGGCTTCATTTTCTTTTTCTGTCTTTTGAGGTAACAAAGAAAAATGCTGTATTATTTTATTCCGAAATCAGATAATGGAAATTCATTATAACACCTTAAAGGCCGGGGGATCTTGACGAAAGTATGCTAGACAACGTGGATCAAATCCTAGTACTACGACTTCCGCCTTTAGTGTGTTAAGTTGCAAAAGTATTTACAAATATTATGAGTTATTTTCTCCGATATTTCAAAAAAATATTTATATAATTAATTTATCGTGTATTGAGCATGGTGAAGAAAATATTATCAAAGTATAATCGTATTAAATTTTGAAAATATTACAGAAATTACGATTAATATTCACATTTCACGCCTGTCATTGTGTGAATTTTTTTCCGGGCTATATTTGTATACATGTCGGTCTGGAAAATTCATAATTGAAAAAATTCATGAATTTACAGGCATGAAATGTGGTTATGGAGCATTTTCAACCAATTCTTTGAATTTCTAGCAAATGAATCGGTACGTCCATGCCAACGAAAAGTGTTGAAATTTCAGATGTAAATAAAAGGGATTTTTTTAAGTTAAAATTTAATATCTCATAGAAAATTTGAGAGATATGGAACATCTACTTTATATAAATAAAAATGAATGTTTGCCTGAATATATCTAATGCCTTCCTGAACTATTCATCCGATTGCGTTGAAACTTGGTCAGCTTATTGTTTATGCATACAGGATGTTTATAGACAAAAAAATTGTCTAAAAATATTTTTTTTAAAAATTTCGAATATTAACCGCATTTATTTACCAAGAACTAATCTCCCCCCCAAAAAATATTTAAAAAAATAAAATTTAAATATTTTAAATTTTAATGAAAATTTATTTTTTTAATAATTTTAATTAAATTTTATCGTTTTTCGCAGTAACTGCCAAAAATATTTTAATGCACATATTTTTGCACCATCTTAATTTTCAAAAATTATTTTTTCAACTATATTAACGATTTTGTGGTACAAATATATTTTCCATGTTTAATCAATATTAAAAGAAACTATTTTAATCCCATTTTCTAAAATTAAACCTAAGAATTCTGGACAAATATAAAACGAATCACGAGATACACTAAATAGTTTCTTTCATTACCATTCGGAAAGAGCATGGAGTTTCACAATTCTAAAAGAATACACATATCTAATACATAAAAATGAATATTTGTTCGTTCCTTTTTTATATACTGTCATACCGTTCATCCTATTTCGATAAAACATTGCAAAATTATTGATTGATTGTACTTAATACTATTTTTTTCAGCGGCAGCAATGCATCAGGTACCAGCTAGTTTTAATTATAAAACAAACGTAAAAAGTTTCTCTTAAAGTATATGCTTATAGCGGCGAATCGAATGTGTGAGTGATATTTAAGTTCATAGCCACAAGTTTCAAAAAATAATAATTCTGCTTAAAATCCCTCCAAAAGCAGCATAATATGTATAAGTATATGTTTGATAATTGACCTGAGCTTATTTTCATTTAAATAAGATAAGAATAAAAATTTAAAAAAAATAGTAAGTATTATGTAATTTTAAAATCTCAAAATGATTCCTGATATTTTGCAGGATAAATAATCTCAAAATTTATACTATTGCTTAGGAAATGTTTTATAAATACACAGTGTTTGTAAGCATAAAATTTCATGTAATAAACAGAATGCATTCTATGAGTACCGAAATTATAGAAAATGACTTTCTTATAAAATGCAAAACAATATATGTCTCCATCATATTAGTTCCTCTTAGATTCATTGTTAAAGGATTAATTATAAATTCCTATCTCTTCTAACTTATTCAAATTGTGTATTTATGTAATCAATGAAATGCCATTCCTTTTCCAATTTCCCTCACATTTAGGACAAAGTGGAAGTCCATCCATATCCACGTGAATATGACCACAAAATAACACAAATAATTGGATGGTTGAAATCACGCATGCGTATTTATTTGCATTTGAATGCTAGCCGCACTTCATATCTTGAATTGATGAAATGGTTGATAACATGTTTGTCTTTATATTCGAGAGTACGTTAATGCGATTACTCGAAAACACAGATATTTATGCAAATATTTGTTACAAGGTCAACAACATTGAATATACATCCTGAGCCGGCATTCTCTATGAAGGGGCCCCGGTGTAAAAAACCTTTTGGGGCCCAAAACTTTTAGTAAAGTAGAAAAACACCGAAAATTTGCATATTTATTTAATAATGCGCGATCTTGTATTTGTTATTAATGACTCCAGGAAAATTAGAATTTTTTCCCATTTCTTTTTCGATACTTAGTATAACAAGAGCGTTTAAGCATTATACTCACATGCTTGACCGAAGAGAATCCTTTATTTGATTTTAATTTGCTGAAAGAAGGTTCGGCATTTATTATATTTAGTCACTGGCAATGTAAATGATTGTACAAAATATATTACATTAGATATAGACAAAGTAAACAGCTGATGATTTGCAAGTCCATTCGAACCCAGCCTCAGCCTCGACTTCTGGACGCCGTTCTGTCTGAACATGTCTGCCGGAGATTTCCTTATTCGTAAATGAACTTTTCCCGCCTTTTTATAGATATCACTGCAATCTTTGCCTAATAAAGGCGTCAGACGATGTTCAGCCAGCCACATGGAAATACGCTTGTAGACTTTTAGTATGAGTGAAATTATTATTGTTCAGAACACTGTTTTAATTCTTAATCATGGTAGGGGCCCCCCTCAGTCGTGGAGCCCGGGTGCATAGTGAACGCCGCACCCCCCAGATGGCTGGCCCTGTATATATCAAATATTTCCGCTGTAAATAGAAAAACTCGCCCGATATCTAAACTTAGTTTTCTGAATATTACCTTTATCAGGATTGGAGAATCTTTATACATCAACGGACCATTTTTTCTAAAGAAATGTTTAATGAGGTATTGACGTGTCACCAAATAATTTTGACATGTGATTATTGAGAAGATAATATAATTAAATACTAACAATACGAACAACTTGAAGAAACAGGCAAATCATATATTATTACTTTCTTGTAAAAGAAGCATAGACGATATGTAGCAATCGTCAAACAATTCGAAATTTCTACAAAATCATGTTTCAGACGTCTATGAGTCGAAAAAAAAAGAGAGATTTCTTGCATTATATTTGTTTAATTATCGTTAACGAACACACGATAAATGATAAGTCATCGAGTATATGACAAATTTGGCGAATGGAAAAAAAAATTGGAATTTGTCAGATTTTTACAGTATTACCTTCATAGTTCTATCGTTTTGAGGGGAGAAGGCTCCCAATCTATTCCAGTCTCTAATGTTAGCTTTTAGCAGACCATTGAAACTAAACAAACTGATAAAATGGATGAAGCCAGCTCTGAACTTGAAATCATGACCACAAATACGCCCAATCAAAACACTGGCTACGAAATAGAATCAGACAATGCAACAGAGTACAACCCCCATGAAACAATTGATGAAACTGCACCTGCTCCAGAACTTTGAACTAATTCCACCATTCATAAAACTGTTTCTAAAGAAAATCCCCAAGAATGTCAAGTAAAATGGGTTAATCTTCAAGTACCCCAATACATGATAAATACTTAAAGAAACATGAAATCAAAAGATATTACAATGATTTTTTTTTCACTAGTTTTGGTGTGCGTGTTTATTGAAACATTATTTTGAAACAAGTGTTATTTATAGTTACAAGAGTTACATTTTCACTTTTTAAATTTCGCTGGAATTTTAATCTTTTAACATTTTTGAAAAATTTCTTTCTGGGATGCAATTTGCATTTTTAAAACCGCTGATACTATTAATTATTGGATGCCTTTTATTTTAGGATGATAATTTTAAATTGCATGGCTGAATTGTACGTGGCGTTTTGACAAGCCATGTATAACCATATTTGGCTCTTGCGCTATTAAATCACAAAATCCATCCATCCGTTTTGAGGGCAAGCGAACTTTTATAACTTTAAAATGCAAAGAAATAGGTAGTTGAAATTTAGTGCAGAATTTCAGCATCTAAATTACAGATTTTTGTACAATTCTGAACCTAATGCATTAAAGGGTTGACTTTCTGTACTTTGGCATGGATGTACATTGTACTGTACTTTGGCATGAATGTAACAATTCTGTGGTGGCTGTTTCTGATGGCACTTGTCATAGACAAGCCTGCTTGTCTAAGTTAGCGAAGTTTTTACGTCTCTTATTTTTTTCAGTAGCGCCATCAAGGGGCAAGAGTCCGACTTAGCTACTCACACGTGATATTCGCTTCCTCAACCCCTTTTTACTTTAGGGAGAACATTTATACATCTCACAGATAGAGTAATGGGAAGAACAGCCATGCCCAAATCGGGACTCGAACCTGGGATGCCAAGATCTCATGGAATACCCTCTACCCCTATGCCTGGAAGCTAGCAAAATAATTCTTAGCTCATATTTACAGCTTTGTTTGGAAAAAATAATTATTTATATCGGTTCGAAATATTATTTCATGTCGATTGTAGCGACACCTTGGCTTAGTTTTAATTAAGGTATCCGACTACGTTAAAAACATTGGTTATCGATCACATTGACCAATATTTAAAAAAATTTTCTTGTAGTTCAGACTTTCCTCATTTAAAAACAGTTTCTTTTTTCTGGGAAAAGGAAAGCCTGATATATCATACAGGCTCACATATTTTTTCAGCTAAAATTTGACTTTAATTTCTATTTTCACAAAGCTTTCATTTTCATAAAAATTCTCCACCATTAACATGATATCTCAAAAACTAATTAAAGTATTTATATAAAAAAATTCAGCTTATGTTTGAAATAATATGGGCAATGAAATGAACCAAAAGTTTTATTATTGGTGAATTGCTTTTTCATTTATAAGTGTTTTTATAAAAATTAAGTTGTGAATGTATGGAAAAAATGCATCTATACGTATATTTTTACCCATCACTTCTTTGCATCTAAAACTTAGTCTTAGATCCTGGTTCATTTCATTCATCATTGTATTCTGTAATTTGTGTACAAAGAAAAATAGGATTGCTGCATTACAAATTTGAGTAGAATGTTGACCGTTTTGGTTCAATTTCATTAAAATTTACCACAATTGTTCAGATTCTTCTAAAAAATTTTTTTTTTTTATAATTTTTTATGCTTTTAAATCGGAAATGCATCTAAAAAAAAAAAAATTTTTAAAAAAATCAAATTTAAAAAAAAAAAAAAAAAAAAAAAAAAAAAAAATTCTGAACGTAGTCGGTTACCTTAAATTGCAAGAAATTGGATCACTATTCTTAAGAATAGTATTATTTAGTACACGAGAAGTGTTTAAATCTCCCATTTTAATACCAATTTCGTATCATTGAAAAGAAATGTGTTTTGGATCAATACAAAAATGCCTTAAAAATCCATTATATAAACGATCCGATAAAATCCGATTCGTCAAAGGGGCATTATTGCATTCACAATAGATAAATTTGAGCGATCCATACAATGAAAAAATGGTACAAGGTCAGATATTATCTGTTAAAGAGATATAACAGTTCCAAAACTAGGAAATCATGCGGGTTCAGTCATTCTCGTGACTTCCTTCACTGAGAGTCCAAGTTCATTGTCTTTAGAAACCGACTGAATAATTCTTTTTAAGACAA
This sequence comes from Argiope trifasciata, assembly GCA_026543055.1. Lineage (NCBI taxonomy): Eukaryota > Metazoa > Arthropoda > Arachnida > Araneae > Araneidae > Argiope > Argiope trifasciata. The sequence goes on along the minus strand of JAPMOQ010058881.1, from coordinate 523,646 downwards.
ATGTTTCCTTGTAAACACACGACTTATTTGTCTTGTTAGTCGTTGAGGAAAGGGTTCAAAAATTATTTTGAAAGTTGGCCGTTTAAAAATATAAGAATGCAATGAATTATTTTGAAAGTTAGCCGTTTAAAAACATAAAAGTACAATTAATTGTTTTAAAAGTTAGCCATTTAAAATTTAAGAGTACAATGAATTGTTTTAAAAGTTAGGTGTTAATAAGAGTACAATGAATTGTTTTAAAAGTTATACGTTTAAAAATATAAGAGAACAATGAATTGTTTTAAAAGTTAGCCTTTTAAAAATACAAGAGTACGATGAATTGTTTTAAAAGTTA
>JAPMOQ010058881.1:504532-523302 GCA_026543055.1 Argiope trifasciata | reverse complement strand
AAATATAACAGTACAATGAATTGTTTAATAGTTAGCCATTTAAAAATGTAAGAATATAATGAAATGTTTTTAAAAATAGCTGTTTTGGAAAGGGGAAAGTCTGAACTACAAGTAAAAACAATTGCCAATGTGGTCAATAAGCATTGTTTTTAAAGTAGCCGCATGCCTTAACTTAAATGAAAAAATCCTTTTTAATTAAATCGACGAAGTCTTTATCAAAATCAGCAGATACATAAATCCAATTACTGAAATTACTTATTTACTGACAGAAATTATTTTACATTTTGATCAGCTGATATAAATAAATACATAAGGTGCTTAAGCACCAAAGTTACAAATATTGAGCAGGGATACGATAAGGTTAAAAACCTCGAAGACGTATAGCACTGTTGAGTAGACAATGCTTTACATACATGGTATGGCGTTTCACATACGCAAAGATGCACATTGTTAAGAAGATTTCGGTAAAATTGGTGAATAACTGTGCATTTTTTGTTGTTGTAGGAAACTTTTGGGCCGCATCTACTTCCTGTCGTTCTTCTTCATTCCCAGCTTCATCACAAGCTTTCTGGCGATTTTTATTGAAAGGGAAAACAGGTGAGCATTCTTTTTTACTATTTGCATAGCTCTATATTATATTATGGCTCTATGTGCTGATTAGTGCAGTATAGATAGCACATAGTGCAGTATCGAAATCGAATTTATTTGTTGTAGAGTTTGATATTCAATCAGAAATTATCAGGGCAAACATGATTGGTAAGATAATTAAAAAAATATTGAAAATTAGTAATACACGCAAGATACTGAATATCACTGAAAAAATCAATATATTATACTGAATTAAGAATGAATGTTTCTCTTCAATTAAATAATCATATTCCGTATATTCCATCAACTATTTTGTTCCAACTGTGTGTAAGCTTTAGGCTTGTAGATCAAAATCGTCTTATCAGTAAAGTGCCAATGCATACTTCAGTTCATTATTACAACACATGCTTCAATATGTTTGCATAGGTACTTGGTATTAGACATCATCCAATAACTTGATGTTGAGGTAAAGTAATGAATGCAATTTAATCAACAATGCCTACAATTCAATGCAAACTTCAAGTAAATACATAATAAAAGATGTATTTACCATTTTGGAAAAATAAACCACTATTTACCTTTCTTTAAAAATTGCGACTTTAAATAATTTTTTGGTTCTCAATTGTATTATTTCAATCACTTTTTATAACAAATATGTGAATTGTATAATGCAATCCAGTTTATGTTCATGCTTCATATTTTGTTTATTGATATGCTTGATAATGTTTTGGCCATTTTAGATTTGCTGAATCTTAGCCCGATTAAAAATACAAAGAATCTACGAGAGGTGATCCAAAAAAAGTTTACAAGCAGCAGTATTTGGAAAGTCGAAATGGGAATACTGTTACCCAGAGAGGAGACAGATAGCTCTAGTTGTCTTAGACCAGCCATTCGAGCAGATAGTGTTAGTAATGAGACCTGAAACAGCGACAGTAATGGCAAGATGTCTAAAGAAGGGGTCTCGCACAGAGGTGTGAGCCGTGATACGATTTCTATGTATGAAAATGTATAAGGTAGAAGAAATAAATAGAAAACAGGTTGTGAAATAGTGCCGTTTGAAGAAGACAGAGAGAAAAATACAAACTTGTAGGTGAGAAGTTTGTAGTCATCCTCATACAGCCCAGATATCGCTATCAGTGACTATTTTATATCACGGCGTTGAAGAAACACTAATAGGACTCAAGGTTCAAAACAAAAGGTGATGTTCAAAAAGGTGCCGAAAACTGGCTTAATAGCCAAGCACCTGATTATTACAAATATTATACATATTGATCGAGCGGCGATATAAATGCCACAACAGGATTGGTGATTATGTAATCTGGAGTCACCCTCGTACAGCCCTGATTTGGCTCCCAGTGACTATTTCATTTCCCAGGTATTGAAGAAAAGCTTATAGGAAACAAGGTTCGTATCAGATGGGGATGTTTAAAAATGTGCCGAGAACTGGCTCAATAGCCAAGCACCTGATTATTACCCAGATTATACATATTGGTCGAACGGCGAGATAAATGCCTCAACAGGATTGGTGATTATGAAGAGAAGTTATCCACTACATTTTTCAACTAATTTCCATTTGTATCTTGTGTCTACTTTTAACGCATTGTATGCGGGACACGTACTAGTACGTTTTCTGACGATTAATACTTGAGCTCGGGTCACGTACTACTACGTGTTAGTGTAATAACATGGTTTGTTTGTGGGTACAGAAATAACGATACAGACAGGAAAACGAAGCCGAATATTCTTGTATACTACATAGATTCTGGAAAAATGGAGACAAATAAAAACTAATTTTTACATCAGTCGGTGCGGAACCACAGAACGGGAAGGTGGATTTAAAAAAATCCATTTAGATTTAAAATTAACTTCTTATTTATCCTTGCGAAAATGAGTGTCTCTTCATAGAAGAAAATGCTTTGAACGTTACCACACTGTAAAACATTATTAGTTTTATGAGTGCTCTTTTCTTTTTTTTATAATGTAAAAACGTTTATGAATACCATCATTTGAAGAAATAAAAACTATATACTATTTCTATTTGACTTTTTCATATTTACGATACTATTATAAATTTATCCTCTAAAAATTTTTCTTGTTTACAAAAATCTTATGGTTGTTACATATATATATTTCCATAAATATATTTGTTTATATATTTCAATATAAAATACAAAAAGTTGGTTGAAAATGAACTAATTTTCGATCTATTGAGATTTAATTGAATAACTAAATTGACGCTCAAAACGCCCGCTTCCGGTGCACTTCCGCTGCGAAATGTACCTGCGCACAATGTGTTAATAAAGCAATTTTTCTTAGGCTTGTAAACATTTTTTGGATCACTTATCGTAAAAACGTAAATCTTAGAACAAATCGAGAAAAAAAAAAACTATCTAAAATGTAACTATTTTCATTTTCTTTCTTTCTTCTTGCAGGAGACTGCCTCTGGCTATCTATGTCACTTATGTGGTAAGTGTTAACCGCCCTCTTGAGAATGATAAGAATTAGAATTTTTAAATATGCGTGGACATATGTATTGATTGACTGAGCAAGATTAAAAATATTATTTGGATTTGTTGTTTAAAATAATAAAATTCTTTGTGGCAAGTGATTGCTATGCCCCTATTACTTTTCTCAGAGAAGGTTGGTTTCAATTTCTTTTCATCATGTAGGTTTGACTTGTCAAGAACCTGACATTTCTATTATAGAGAACATTCAGTACATTTTGTCCTCAAATAAACTATGTTGAGTGAGAATCTTCATTTTGAAAGTATAAAAGTTAAATAAACAGACGTCCTCAACGTCACATATTTTTGAAAAAAAGTTGCAAAATAAAAAAAAAGACATTTCATCTGTTGTAGAAATTTTTTTATTAAAACTCAGGGGATTGCAGTACGAATAAGATCAGGTTATTTTAAAAAATGGCATGATAAAGTAAAAAGTTCGAAATTCTTTTTAAGGAAATATCTAAATCTAAAATAATTTAGTTTACAAAATTAAAACACAATAATAACAAAATATAACAAATTTAATATCAATTATTAAATTTTTCAATCATTAATTACAATTAACTTTGTCGATTTAATATCAATTATTAAAAAAATAATTTTAAACTGATAAAGACTATAGATTGTAAATAAAAAAAAGGATGAATTAATAAAAATTAAAAGCTTTTTATTCACACAACTGATTTCTCGATCATAGTTTTGTAGCGATTAGCAATATAGGGGAACGAACTCGCAACGTTAAGGTTCATTGCAGCGCAACATCACCACTAGATAAAAGTGATCACTCTTCACCAGCTGTTATTTGGCTTATTAAACTTCCACTACACTTTCAGTCATAAGAATGATTATTTTATAGTAATTTATCAAATGTTCAAAATGTTTTTAAAGGTCAAATACCAATGAATTCATAAAATCTGTAGAACGTTTGTATTTAGACAAATTTAGTGACATCCATATCGAATGCTAAGCGCAATGCATTAAATGTATGAAATTTATATTTTTTAAATAATTTTTTTTCGTTTGTTACACCTAAATTGCATAATTTATTAAGCGAGAGAAAAAAATTAAATGTTATCAATTTGCTTAATCTTCAACTCGGATATCACATGTACCTGAACAACAACATGTCTATTTTCTCAGTGCTCTACATATATATTTGATTCTATTTAAATCTATTAAATTAGTCAAAAAACAATAGATATAGAAGTAGATCTGAAAGCTTTATATCTCAAAAATTGATGTTTTCCAACCGTAGGCAACAGAAACAGTCATTCGAATGGCCGTAGCAAGAGGAATTGTACAACCAGTGCCAAATGCAGAAGTAAGTCTAATATATACTATAATATCACCGCACCTAAATCTACTTTTTAAAAAATTATTCCCGTAATTATCATACCGAATCACGAATTCATTACTAGCAGAAAATGTACAGTAGAATATCTTCAAGATATCGTCACAAAGTTGAAAAATAATTGAACAAGGTATTTTAAAGATCCTATTACTGTATTAATTACTGTGTAAATAACATTTTGGAAATTTTGTACAACGAATTAAAGGAGTAGATATTTTTTCTGTAATCTATATTTTCTGAGCCTTCCGAGGTTTGAATAAGTCAAATCAGTAGAACGAGAAAAACAGTTTTTCCACTGAGGACTAGATTCAAAGGAATGACATTTGAATATCGAATGTAGAATTCTGGTTGTTTATAAAGTATCTGTAAATTTTAACTTTATTATCTGTAATTTAGTTCTATTCCTTACTAGTAGAAAATGTCCAGTAGAGTAGTTGCGGCTTCTTCACGATACCGTTTCGATGTTGAAAAATAATTGAACAAGATGTTTTAAAAATTTTAGTCCGGCATTTAAAATTTCAAATAACATTTTGGAAACTTTGTACGATAAATTAAAGCAGTATATACTTTTTCTGTATTCTGTATTTTCTGGTCTTCAGAGATTTGAATAAGCCAAATCATTAGAACGGGAGAAACAGTTTTTCCACTGAGGACTACTGGCATTTGAATGTAAATGGCATGATAATATGAACAAATGGCATTTGAATATAAATTTCTGATTTTGTATAAAGTACCTGTAAATTTTAACCAATTGAGGGTAATTTTTATAGATCCTTTTTTAATTATCAGTTAATTAATTTTTAAAATTTATTTTAATAGCTACCTTAAAGTTAGAATTTTGTTTTGACGCATTTTATATTATGAATCAGGATCACATTACTTTGTAAAATTTGTGCCTGTTTTGTATTTTGTGCCTGTTATGATGCGATGAACTGGTCCTGTTGGTGTAAGATTTTCGAGAAAAAAATGGACTAATAATAATGTCATCAGTCATACCACACCAAACTGTAACTAACTTTGAATGCAAGGATTTTCACATAAATATTATGCTGGTTTCATGAGCCCCATATCCTATAGTTATGGGTTCCTAGAAGCACATAAATATTGTACAATATTGAATGACATAGATCAATACTCGCAATATTGTTTAATATATGATATAGCACAATATTGTAAAATATTGGGCTATAAGCTATGCTACCAGGGGTGTTGACTAAATCGATTAAAATAAATTGCGCTGTATCAGTCCATAATTACATTAAGTTATTAAAAAGCGCCATCTATGACAAAAAATTGAAATAATTATTGTGTGATTCATTTCCCCTTGATGTAAATGTAACAAATACCAAATTTCTTCAACATATTCCAAGTGGGTTTTCTTTTGCAGTTCTTCAACATTTGTACTTTAATTATAAACACCTTGCATTTCAGTATAATGAATCAATGTATCTAATTTACACGTTTCCGGGATGCTATTTGCATATAAGAAAATTTTGTATTGATAAACTTAACACTGATTTATCTAATTTTATTAGAGGTTGGTTTAAAAGGAATTCCAAAGGAAGGTTACAAAGATATTACAAAGAAAAAATTCTAATTAATGATTTTTCTAATAGCTAATATTCTTCTTGAAATGTAATAAAAATACTTTGTTAATTTAGGTGTAGTATTTTTGATTAAAAAAGTGCCCGACAAAATAAGATGAAAAATTCTTTTTAAAAAAAAAATATGTTTGAGAAACTTCTTTTACTTTTTCAGGTTTATCTTTTCAGCGTCATGATGGCTATTAATCTCTATGTAGCGAAGTAAGGAAAACTTAAATCATTTCATTGCGACTTTTAATTATATATAATATGTAATGAGGGAAAACTCTCGGATATTTTATCCTGGGTCTTAAAATAGTTTATTTTGATAGGGAAAATCTTGTTTGCAGTGCTTATAGACTATTAAGTTTCTCATGGAGATTTCTGAACGTGAGTCTTTCAAAGCAAGGGAAACACGGGGATCTTTTGATAAAACTATTTGTTTAAGTCAACAACTTTTATCAATCACTGTCACCGTGGGATTTGATGACGAAACATTTTTACAAAGCATTTCTTGAATTAATGAAGTAGACAAAGAGGAATCGGATCAGGAAATAAGAGAATAATTTTTAAATGAAGTTGATATGGGCTAAATTGAGCTAAAAATTTGGAAATTAATTCCGTTTGTGTGAACTTTATTATATTATATTATATATATATATATATATATATATCAGTGAATAATCTTGAATTATTTTATTGATATGTTTAGAGAAAAAAATGTTTTATCCACCGTTTACTTCAGAACCTGAAAAAAATATTCAAATGTATTCGAAATGCAGTGCTTTCTCTTATTAAAATAATGAAATAAGGAATAAGTTACTCTGACAATTTGTAGGTGATATTCACAACTCAAGAAAGTGTCTTTAATACTGATTCTTTCTTATAGCTTTTTTTTTTTTATATTCTTCGTAAAAAGTTAATACATTTATATTGCACAATGTTTTTTGATTTTTTTGTTTAAAGTCCCCAGTTGGGGACGTTTTGTCTGCGAGGCCGTTACCACCCCTATTCTATTTTTAGTTCCATTGAATAGATTGACCTTGCAACTTCCTTTTTATGACCTTCAATACACGTGCATTTTTTTTTCTATCGGTTTTAGAGGATACTTTTTGAAATAGTTATTTCTTTAAATGCGGTCTCTAAGACCGTACAACCTCCTTACTATCCCAGTGATAAACAAGGCTTAGAACAGGGATGGGGAAACTACGGCCCGCGGGCCAACCCCGGCCCGCCTGAAGGTTCTATCCGACCCGCGGATAGACTTTTAATTTGCCGGTCAGAGGCAAATTAAAAGAAATATTCATATATTATAGATCCATCTCCTTTTCTACTTTGTTTGAATATTATATATTTTTTTCCTTTTTTTCAAAGAGATGATAATCTGTTTACATTCTCTATTTTTGTTCTGCAAAACATAAATCGAAGGAAATAGCAAACGCAGGCAGTTTTCAATCGGTAAAGTGTTAAAAGCGGAAGTTATTTGTTAGTTATAGCTGTAGATTGGCGCCAACAAGCTTTATCTTTTTCTTGTGGAGCAGACATATGGAAATTCAGTATATTCAAGCAGAATTGGATAATTTTACCATGCCATTCAACGTAAATTGTGAAGCAGTGAGGTTAGGTTTGCAGCTTGAATTAATTGAGTTGCAATCTAACAATCATCTCAAGCAATTATTTCTAAATATGCCAAAGTTAGAGTTTTACAAATCATTATCGAAAGTAAGTTTCCCAAATTTAATATCTCATGCCAAGAAAATCAGTGCTATGTTTGCTTCATCTTATATATGTGAACAAGTGTTTTCAACTATGAACCATAGAAAGAATTATTTCAGAAGTAGACTGACAGATGAGCATTTAGCCTCGTTCCTTAGAATCGGTACATCTAACTTCGAACCTCAGCACAAGGAACTTTTAAAAATGAAATCGCAATTTCATTCATCTCATTAATATATTAAATTGTAATACTTGTATATTGTTTTTAAAATTTTAGAAAAAATCATCTTGGCCCGCCAAACTTTATTTTTTCGATTTTTGGCCCGCGATCGAAAAAGTTTCCCCATCCCTGGCTTAGAAGATGGCGCTAAAGCTTAGTCCACGAAATGCATCCAATTGACTGATTCTATTATGAGGCAGTGCTCTACAGACTTTGAAATGAAGCAGAAAGAGATTTTAGTGATGAGGATAATTGTGCAGAAAAGTTTTTCGATGAAAGTTTGCATTCGACTGATTATCATGTGCATGTTCAAAATTAATTAATTTTTTCTAGTGACAATGTATTTTGAAAATTTTATAAAATATATTAATATACCAAGAATATATATATATATATATATATAAGAATTTATACGTTGATTTCTATGCTATTTCTTAAACTGAGGGCTTAAATTGTCCTCGAAAACAATACTATGAAAGTCACACAAGCCGATAAAAAAAAGGTCAATTCTATCCATTGTCAATTTTTTATTTTTCATATAATTTTTGAATTTACATCATACTGTTTTCTATATATATTTATATGCTGGAAGAATAAATACGATTTAAAAAATAAAAAGTACTATGCTTTTTCAAGAATATTATTTATTGTAACATGTCATTTGGAAATGTATGTTCTATGTATGTCAGATGGAAATGTATGTTCTAATGTATTTATTTATTTGAAAGTTTTTTGAAATTTTTAAAAAAATTTATATATCAAGAAAGATATCTGTGAAATATATTAGGAGTTTTTCATGCAAATGCATTCATTAAAAAATTAATTTTAAGTGTAAATGAAATGTGGTCTCGTGGACCACACCTTTGCAATTGTCTTAAATTTTCACCTCTCCAGTTAAGGGTTAAAATACCTAATGTGCAACTTGTGGGCAATATTTATTGTACATTAAATTGTTGAACAAATTGTGAGACTTAAAATGTGTGGAATATTTTATTTCTCGAATTTCTTTCTTCTAATATTTTTAAAGCGTTCGTAAAGCATGTATAAAACATCTTGAAGCTCTAAATGTAAAACAAACATTTTTTTAAGTTACTGGCCAGTATTAAGAGATGGGAATATATAAAAAAAGCGAATTTCAAATATCAGAGTAATAAAAATATGTAAGATTATATGAACCTCGGAATACCTAAAGATTAATACGGTCCTTATATTAAGGCTGGAAAATGATAAAATTTAATGATTTGAAACCTTCAGAATTTCTAAATATTTTACGCATGAGTTGAGATTTTTTAACGAATTTTTTAACAAATTATAAGCATTATTTAATTTTTATATTTTCTCTGCTATTAATAAAATGTAATTCACCAATTTTTTAATAATATTTTAGTAAATTTGAATCATTCATAAAAACTGTTAATTTTAATATTATTATAAGGTACAATTTTATAAAATGCCTCAACCCATAAATTTAAAACACACATAAAAGAATAAATTTCTTGAATTTATATATTCGGTTTTTTTTCCTACTTGTTATAAAAGTTTCAAATATCAATTAATTCTTTCTTTGCTCCTATGTGTAGAAAATATGGTTATTCCGGAGATGATTTAAGCAGTATACTCAAGTAAGTATTGCTTCTCTCAGAATATTTGTTTTATACTACTGTTTTGTAAAGAAATTGTTTTTACACAAATTAATCTATACATTCTCAAAGATAAATGGACGAATGTTAAAAATAAAATTTTACAACTCATCTTTAAGGTCCCCGACTATGTGAAAAACATTGGTTATTAACTACATTGACGATTTTTTTTATTGTTTCTTTAAAATCAAAAAGGTAAAAACTACATGATTTGTTAATGGTATATTTATTAGATAATGCAACTGGAAAATATATGTTTCGAAATAAGAAACAGATCTTAAAAGATTTAGAACATCAATTTGTATTACTGCATCAATATATCTTAATATGTTTGATACAATCATGTGATAATGCTCTGACCTCAATCTTCGAAGGAATAGAAGTATTTTTTTTTTTTGCTTATCTTAGTGATAAAAATTTGGACATTTTTCTCACATTTCACATTTTGAAACTTTGACTCACATTTTGAAGTCTTTCTGTTGCGTTGTTGTTATTTATGGCACTTTCCAAGTCCACTAAAAGTTTTATGTCAGTGATTTAAGCAGAAATGAGCGTCCCTTGTTTTTCAAGTAGCGCCATCCAGGACCAAGAGTATGACTTAGCTACTTTTCATGCGTCACATTCGCTTGCACAACTCCTTACAGGGGGGAACATTCACACTATTCACATATAAAACACAGAATAACAAACACTCCGAACCGGGACTCGAACCTGGGGTCACCAGATCACGAGAAAGACACGCTACCCCTAAAGTGGCAGTATTTGTGGTGAAAATGAATTCTATTTTATATAATCAAGAAATAATTAAGGTATCCAGCTATGTTAAAAACACTGACTATTGACCACATTGGCGAATGTTTTTTTATTGTTATTTCTTGTAGTTCAGACTGTCGTCTTTCCAAAACAGTCAATCTTTTCTAAGAAAAGAAGGTCTGACATATTACCCTGGGTCACCTATTTTTTCAACAAAAATTTATCTTAACTTCAACTTTCTCAAAACTTTAATTTTCGTAAATATTTTGCTAACATAAAGACTTCTATTAGTTTTTGAAGTATTATGTATAAATTTTAGTGTGCGTTTAAAATAATATAGGAAATGGCATGAACAAAACGTTTTATTGTTGGTGAAATACTTGTTCATTTATAGGTATTTCTAGAAAAATTAATTCATAAATTTATGGAAAAAATTCATATATATACCTATATTTTCCCCCATAACTTCTTTCCATCTCACATTTTTTCTTGGAATTTGGTTCATTAATTCATTGTTATGCTCTCTAACTTGTGTACAAATAAAAATAGGATTGCTGCATTACAATTTTGTGTACAGATTTAACCGTTTTTGTTTGAATTTCATTAAAATTTACTACCAATTTTCCTATTTCTGAAAATATATAATATTTTCAAATAATTTTGTTGTATTTATGGCATATTATATTATAATTGACAATACATCTAAAAACCACAGTTTTAAATAGTTTTTAAAAATTCAAATTTATCAAAATTTTTCTTTCGAATTTAGTAGGACACCTTAAAATGTCACCAATATGAAGTTTTCCTTTTTAACATCTTCAGAAAATGTTTAATAATGTTAATAATTTTTAAAAATATATAGAGTTACGTAGAAACATGCATTACGTCTTATATAGTAATGCATAATTATGTACATGATTTGCAAAAATTCTTCGGAAAAAAATCATTTATAAAATGCTATTTTCGTTTCGCTGAAATCTAATTTTTCAGCACGCTTTGTAAAATTATTTCTTTAATTTCAAAAGATAAAATAATAGGATTTGTCAGAATAGGGCAGATTTAATTTTATTTTCGCCGAAAATATAATCTAAACTAAGATGTTGATTTCTCAATAAATTTCAAAATATGCATACATTTTAGATGTGCGTGAAAATTTTTTATTTCTAGTTTATCTAGCTTAGAAGGTTGTAACTCCTTTGATGTTTATAAAGTATTTTTTTTATAGTAGCATACTTAATTTACTTTATTTCTGAAAATTACGTTATATTAGCGTAGAAGAAATCCTTTATTCAGAGAAGAATGAAATTACTTTGGAATGAATAAAGAGTTGGGCTTTCGAAATGCGGAAAATTTAATTATTATACTTCAAGGCATGCTTTAAAAAATTAGCATTTAAAAACGATAACAGTACAGCACGTTTTATTAAATAGGCTAATCAATGTGCATAATCTTCTCAGAAGGAGCCTATTTAATTAAATAGAGCATATGTTAAATTCTACATCCGTCAATGTTTACCCTAATAATTTAAATAAATTAAATATCACGAGAATTTTGTAAATGCTTTACTTTTTTAACCTCAGAAACGTTAAGTAATTTACCTAATTCATTTCAATAATTATCGCATTTTCCTTTAAATTTAATCTAATTTACAATGAGCGTAAAAGAAAAAAAAAATGTTTTCAATAGTTGAAAGATCTGGCAGAATGTGACTTCATCTATTACTGTTAGGATTAATTTTGAAAAAGAAAAAATAGAACTAATATTAATACATGGAGGTACATTCAAGCAATAATCATATTTGTAAATGAATATACATCCAATAATTTTATGTTCCAAGAACTTATTAGAAGCATGTGTAATTGCAACTTTTAATTGAAACCTGTGTAATTGTAAACCGTAAAGTATCTTTCATATTTTCAGCTCTTTTATCAAGGATATATAAATAGTTTTTTTTATTTTCAGCATTATTTACACCTTTCCGAAATTCTACCGAAGATTTATGAAATATTTTATATAAATAAAAAATATTTCAAAATTTTACAGTATTTCAATTTGAAAATAATTTCCAGAACTAAATACTTTAATTATATGAAACGCAATTATATATTATATTCAACGTATTTCTTTTCATTCGTCGATTTAAAAACCAAAAAAATTCTTTCCATGAAGCGCCATCTTTATTTTATGCAACGAAATTCTTTTCAATAGTCAATTCAAAAGTAAAAAATTATTTCACTGAAGATCCATCTATGTTATAGGCAACGCAATTATTTTCATTTGTCAATTTAAAAATCAAAAATCTTTCACTAAAGCGCCATCTATGTTATAGGCAACACAATTACTTTCATTCGTCAATTTAAGAACTAAAAATTCTTTCAGTGAAGCGCCATCTATGTTTAATCTTTTCTACTGTAATCATAGTCATTATTGTAATTTGGGGGTCATTATGATTTTTTTTCCCCTAGATTCATTTTAAGGGACAATGAAGCGAAGAAAAATACAGGAAATCGCCAGAAAGAAAAAGAACTGGGTGGTGCTGAAAAATATGATCTTTTGCAAAAGGCAGTATTGTGTGGAATGCAATTTAAGGAGAAAGTACAAAATTCGCTTTTCGAAAAGATGTCTATGTTAAGGCATCCGTCATGCCCTCACGATTACGGCTGTCTACTTTACTGTTTGCAGGTGAGATATAAAAAATTTCATGCGATTTATAATAGATAGTTAATTAAGGTATCCGACCACGGTAAAAACACTAGATATCGATCACACTGGGGAATTTTTTAAAATTTTTATTTCTTGTAGTTCAGACTTCCCTCTTCCAAAATCAGTTTATCTTGTCTAAGAAAAGAAAGGCCCGATCTATCATCCAGGATCACATATTTTCCAACTAAATTTTTTTCTTTAACTTCCATTTTCTCGAAACTTTCATTTTCATAGAAATTCTCCACTGTTAACATGATATCTCACAATCTAATAGAGGTATTTACATAAAAATGTCAGTGCGAGTTTTAAATAATATGGACAACGAAATGAATCTAAAGTTTTATTGTGCGTGAAATACTTTTTCCTTTATATGTGTTTTTCGAAATATTAAGTAATAAATTTATGGAAAAAAATGCATATATGCGTATATTTTTACCCATCACTTCTTTGCATCTCGAGATTTTTCTTAAATTTTGCTTCATTTCCTTCACCATTATATTGTATAACTTGTGTATACAGAAAAATAAAAATGCTGCAATACAATTCTGTGTAGAGTGTTAACCGTTTTAGTTAAATTTCATTAGAATTGCCTATAAATTTTCTTATTTCTCAAAATATATTATATTTTCAAATAATTTAGTATTTTGTATGTTTATGTGATTTCATTATTTTTAATTTTTTGATTTAGTTAATTATTTTATTTCTATGTCTATTTTTTTGTAAACAACCATATCCGATGTTGATGCAAAACTGGTGCAAGCAGGCATCTCGCTCGCTGTCCGTTAGCGGCAAAAAGTTTTATCATGTGCGCTCGTTGGCAGCAGCATAATTCTATTTTTCAAACATAAAAAATATTTGAAAGAATTCGATGTTGACGTTGTTTGCTCTTGTTAGCGGCATTTTTTAATATTTATATTCCGTGTTTCCTTGTATACATTATGATCGTCGTCCAAGTTTTGTGTGTGTGTGTATATATATATATATATATATATATATATATATATATATACAGTCGAATCCGGTTAATTGGACTACCAGATAATCGGATCAACCGCTTAATCGGACCGAATCTTGAAGAACCAAAACAAATCCTATGTACATAAGCCTAATATTATTCGCTTATTTGAACCAAAATTCCGTTTAAACGGACATAAGAACGTGGCAGGGAAGATGAAAAAGAAGCCACAAGTCGCCTGTGTACAGCAGGAAGTCCGAAAGGGAAAAGAACCAGTGGGAGGTGAGCAAGATCTTTGTTTCTTAGAACGGGCAGCTCGGTAGTAAGTTCTTCAAACGTTGACTTCAAATTGATAAGAACTTTTTTTTATTGTGCTTCGCATGCTGAGTATCGTGTAGAAGAGTTTCAAATAATTTGTTTGTAAATTTATTTTTCAATGAATAAAGTTCATAGGCAACAGTAGTTCTTGTTTGTATGTTCGCCATACGCATGTGCTGTACAATAAAGGTCATAATGACATTTTAATATGTTACGTATAGCACGTCTCGTCTTGTAACATAGGGTATGTTCGTGTAATAGGACCAGCCAGTTATTAGGACCAAAATGATCGCGTCCCGATGTGGTCCGATTAACCGGAATCGACTGTATATATATATATATATATATATATATATTTGTGTGTGTGTGAAAATAAACAAGAAAAAGTAAAGAAGAATTTTTCCTTGGCCTAAATGCACACATCCACAGCGCTATACTACATATGTGTAAACATTGTATTACAATCGAGAGTACATCTAAAAATTATAGTTTTTAAAAAAATCCATTTTTTCAAAAATTTTTCTTTGAACGTAGTCGGATTCCTTAAACATAATTAAATAATTTTACTTACCTAACTATGGTGGGGGGACAAAGTGCATGAATTTCAAATATAGCATAGGTCAAATTACAAAATCTGCCTTTATATAGGTGACGGTGAAATTGAGTAAAATGTTATATCTCGAAATTATGACATAAAAATAATGATTCGTTACGTAAAATGTAAAATTCAACGTTTATTTATTGATATCTTTTTATTCTTCAATCATCTTCACTTTAACAAAGATTAATTTTTAAATTGTTCCAATATGAATAACCAAAATTTAATATTTGATGTTTGATTTATCAAATATTAAATTTTAGTTTTTGAATATTAATTATCAACATGGTTACGATATAAACATATGATTATTATAAACATGCCGATTAATTATTAACTATAAGCTATCGAATATTAAATTTTGATTATTAAATATTAAATATCAATGTTATGGAATATACATATGTTCATTATAAATAAGGTTATTAAATATTGACTATCAATATTTTATTTTGATTATTAAATGTTGGTTATTTCCTTTAAATAAACGCTCATTTTAATTGAAAATAATTGATCCCACTTGATCATTCGTTTCAACATCAAAACATCCTCACGCTGGTGTGGTGTTGAGAGAGGGGTGCCAGCTCAGATGTCGTCCTCTGCCCGTGGTTCAAAATGACGAGGTGCGTCCCAAAATAGTCCAAGTGTTGCTTTACAACAGGATGTTAAAATAACTAAACTAAACTTTCAATTTCAGAAACACTTTGATTTGTCAGTGCTCGAGGCTTTACAATTGACAATGGTTATTATGAATAGGGTGGTTAAATATTTGTATCTTAATTATTAAATGTCGGTTATTTCCTTTTCATAACAAGCCATCTTAGATGAAAATAATTCATTCACACTGCCCATCCCTTTCAACTTGCTTTGATATGCCAATGTTGAAGGGTTTAAATTTGGCAATCTGTAATTAATGTAGTATACAGGAAACTCAGGAATACGAATTTTGATATAACGTCTAATGTAATTTTTTTAATAAAACCGTTTAATTCAAATAATTACAATTACTAACTAATTCTGGAAAAGCGGATGTTTTTGTCAAATAACGTTTGATAGCCAATACTATCAAGGGAAAAAATAGAATTTTATCCTGTAAAGTATCATTTTCTTTAATTTGGTAATCGAACGTTTATCCTGATAATATAGAACAGTTATTTATTTAAGAAAATGTTCTCTCAAAATAATATGTGATAACCATCAAATAATTCTCACAGAGATTTAATTAGCGGCCATTACCATTCCAGATTTGGTTTTATCTTATTGTAATAGATGGCATCAGAGATTCTACTAAACACCCTTGATCCAAAGTCTAAGACGCGTGACGTCAGGTTTAAGAAAAGGTGAACTGTGAGCTTTCGCTCGGCAGATGGAGAGAGAGTGGGTCATACGTTTCGATTCATGATTATTTAATACGTAAAGGTGACACATAGTTTTGCCATGGAACACTTGATGAGGCTTCATCCTTGGTGTCATCTAAAGATATATCTATTGTAAATAGCCTGTCATGTCCTAATTGCTAAAGTCTTTTCCTTTAAATATTCTTTACTGTAAGTAAATTTAACCTTCTTATTTAAAAGCTTCTCTTTAATCAGAGTCCTAGACACTAATCAGAATAAGGTTGAAAGGGCATTTTGTACCATTCATTCCTACATTGATATGGTTTTTCTTTCTTTTTGTAAAGGTTCAACAAACTTCAGTAAACAAAAAAATGTGTGAAATAATGATGAAAATTAATGTTTTAAATCCTTTTGAAAGCAAAAACTTTCTTAAAAGTAGGCACCAAAATATACAAAAGCCGAAACTAATATAATATAGCAAATGAACTGAACCTCCTGTAATTTTTTCTATTGAATTTTTATCTCATTCTTTCATTCCTGGAATGTAGTGATTTAAAAATAAAACGATAACTTACATTATTTAAGATCGTGGGTTGCGTCAGAGGCGATTGGATTTGGCGACCAAATAGAAATGACTGGAAAAAAATTAATTAATGAATTAATATTTGGAAAACAAAACCGTATTAACATCCAGTGCCATCTATTACAAGTTTAAAAAATGTATTTGAACTCGAGTGAATGAATATCAAGTATTTTATGAACGATTGAAAACTTGAATAAGAGATATAATAAATATATATATAAAGCGAGTGTGAACTATTAGTTGAAATTGAAAAAAGTTCAAATATATTAAGATCTTTTGCATTCTTTTACATTCAAAACCTTACTATATTCTCGATTTTTTTTAAAATTAGGTCTAAAACTCGGATTTTAGGGAAAATTCTTTGCAAGTTCATTTTTTTTTTCTATTGATTTCTTATGTATTATGATTTGTCAATTCCTGGAATGTGATGGTTTAAAAAATAAAATTAAAAAAATGTTTGCTTTATTTTTCCCCATAGGGATTTTGTCATCCATTTCTAATCGGATACGCGGCTCTGTCGGTAAGCCGTTGTTTCTCCTTCGGAAAGAAACTCATCTCTCATCCGGCCTTACTGTTTACTCTGCTTACCGCCAAGAAAACTCTCAGCCTTGGCCTGTTTTTGGGTGGTTTTGGCGCAACTTTCCGGGTAAGATGAAATCAATTTTTTTGCTCTGCTTCGTATTTCTGTGTTTAATACTGTACATAGCAATTGTTATTTTAAAATTAGGTTTTCTATATTTATTATAGAATATTTGTATACAAATTTGTAGAGACTTCAAAATTGTTTCTATTTTAGACTTTAAAAACTATTCGACTACGTTCGAAAGAATGTTTTTAAAAAATTGAGTTTTAAAAAAAACTATTTAAAACTGCGGTTTTTCGATGCATTGTCAATTATAATACAAAACATTATAAATACGACAAAATTATTTGAAAAGATAATACATTTTGAGAAATGTAAAATTGTGATAAATTTTAATGAAATTGAACCAAAACGATTAATATTCTACACAAAATGGTAAAGCAGCCATCTTATTTTTTCTTTGCACACAAATTATAGAATACAATGATGAATGAAATAAAACAAAATCTAAGAAACATGTTGAGATAAAAAGAAGTTAAGTGTAAAAATATACGTATATATGCATTTTTTCCATAAATTTTCCCTTTGTTCATTTTTATTGTTCTTTCTTATAGTTCAGACTTTCCTCCTTCCAAAACAGTTCATCTTTTCTAGGAAAAGGAAAGCTTACCTATAATCCAGGGTCACATATTTTCCAACTAAAACTTGCCTTTAACTACAATTTTCCCAAAACTTTAATTTTCATAAAAATTCTTCATTGTTAACAAAATATCTCAAAATCTAATAGAGGTATTCACATAAAATGTTCAGCGCATGTTTTGAATAATATGGGCTATAAAATGGACCAAAACTTTTATTGTCGTTGATATACTTTTTCATTTATGGATGTTTTCAGAAAAATTAATTTTTGAATTTATGGCAAAAATTGCATACATACGCACATTTTCACCCATCTTCTTTGCATCTCAAGTTTTTTTCTTAAACTCTGGGTCATTTCATTCATCATTATGTTCTATAACTTGTATACAAAGAAAAATAAAAATTGCTGCTTACAATTGCTACATTAAATTGAATTAAAATTTTGTGTAAAATGTTAACACTTTTGGTTAAATTTCATTTGAATTTATTACAAACTTTTCTATTTCTCATAATATATTATATTTCCAAATATTTTTGTTGTAAGTATTTTGTTTTACAATTAATAATACATCTAAAAACCATAGTATTTATAAACTCCAGTTTTTCAAAATTTTCCTTTTCTGACATAGTCTGATACCTTAAACCTGCAGTCTTTGTTTGAATTATACGTGTAGAATTTGTTTGAATTATACGTGTAGA
>JAPMOQ010058881.1:473439-504522 GCA_026543055.1 Argiope trifasciata | reverse complement strand
TTTGAATTACACCTGCAGAATTTGTTTGAATTATACCCGTAGAATTTGTTTGAATTATACCTGTAAAATATTTCTTGATTGCTTTATAAATTTTTTCCTCCATTTCGCTACTAGATCATCAATTGTCTACTGAGATGGTGTTTCGCCAAAAATCACGCCATTCATGCCATTCCCGCTGCACTTTTGGGTGGACTTTTTATGAAATTCTTCCCCAGCTCCACCATCTCTCTGTACCTCATGTGGAAGACGATAGAGGTCAGTACGAGGGATTTATTTCCTTCCTCGATTCTAAAACATTATCTGCATATTTAAAATGCTATATGTTTATATCTAACTATATCCTCTATATAATTAAAAATGAATGTTTGTCTGTGTGTCTGTTATGTCTGCCAAAACCGTTCATTCGATTGCGAGGAAACTGGGTCAGTTTATAGTTCGCACCGGGAGGGTTATAGAAATAGCACTATTATCTAAAATTTTTTTAAAAAAATTGAATCTTAATAGCATTTAATTACCAAGGATTAATTCCCAAATAACTCGCCTGGGAGACAATAGATTCTGCAGATATGCTAAATACAAGTTAAAGATAAATATTTTATAATACGCAAATGTTATGCAAGTCATTGTCAGAGGTAATAACTTTATTGCAGATTATGATTTTTAGATATATAGTCATTTATAGTAAAAAATACTCTAAATGCAACAAAGTTATTTGAAAATATATTTAGAGAAATAGGAATATTTATAATAAATTTTATTGAAATTTAACCAAAATAAATTAGATAAATTACTTATACGTTTCTGATGTTAAGGCATCCAACTTCATTTGAAAGAAAAATTTTGAAAAAATGTGTATTTTAAAGACTATTTAAAACTATGATTTTTAGAAGAAATGCCAATTATAATACAAAATACCATAAATACACAAAATTATTTGAAAATATAATATATTTGGAGAAATAGGAAAATGTGTAGCAACTTTTAATGAAGTTTAACCAAAACGGTCAATATAAAGCAGCAATCCTATTCGTATTTGTACACAAGTTATAGAATATAATGATGAATGAAATGAACTAAAATCTAAGAAAGATTTTGTAATGCAAAGAAGTTTCGAGTAAAAATATACATATGCATGTATTTTACATGAATTTTTCAGCTTCATTTATCTAAAAACACTTATAAATGAAAAAGTATGATACCTTAACAAAAAAAAAAAATTCATTGAGTTGAAATTATCTTATTTAAGTTTTTTTTTACATAAAGGCTCTAAAAATACATTTTTTTTTTCAGAAAGGATATTTGCAAGGCATGGAAAAAGGCGCCCTCCCCCACATCCAATGCTTCACGCCTTTGCTTTATGCCTCCTCCACTGCATTGTTATTCCACGTCGTAAGTAACAAATGCTTTCGTCTCTTATTTTCGACAACTCAACACTTATAACACAAGAATACACCTTGGATTCGGTGACCTCGCCTAAGTCCGGTGTCAGAACGGCTCTTTGTTTTTGGCTAAGAGATATTTTATTATTGAAAAATTCAGATTTGGTGTCTATAAATCGGCACTATATATACACTTTGTATGGAAATCGCAGTTTTTTTTAGAGGAAATTAACACCTTGTGTTTGAAACTCACGGAAATGCGATTGAAGATAAACGGATGGTTCTTTAAAATGCAATTTACGGTTGCTTAGACTTTCAAATCGTTCATATTGTTCAGACATAAAAAACAATTCACGCATAGATAAATGCGAAATAAATTCTTGGTCCTGAAAATCGATTTCATTTACCATGAGGTCGTTTTTTCTAAGTTCCATGAAGAAATCTTGTAAGAAATTTATAAAAAATTGTTGTGGTTATTTTAAATTTTTCATTAGATTTCAAAAAAATATATATTTATAAAAACTCGTTTATTTATATACTTTATTTATTGATTAAATAAAAAAATAATTGAATAAAGTTCAATTAGAGGGAATTTTACTTTATATATTTCTAATTAACGTGTAATTGGCTTCATAATAATTGCTCAAAACTATAGGAAACCGATTTAAGAAACTTATTAAAAAGTTTGAGGTCACCTTAAATTTTCATTAGATTTCAAAAAAGATTTCAATTTATAAAAATTCAT
Source organism: Argiope trifasciata (assembly GCA_026543055.1). Lineage (NCBI taxonomy): Eukaryota > Metazoa > Arthropoda > Arachnida > Araneae > Araneidae > Argiope > Argiope trifasciata. The sequence continues at coordinate 502,398 of JAPMOQ010058881.1, read as the reverse complement.
TTATTTATATGCTTTATTCATTGATGAGGTAAAAAAATAATTTAATATAGCTCAATTTACATCCAATTACTCTAATTATTCTAAACCTCATAACCCTCTAATTTTAATTAAAGTAATTTACAAATTACTCCAATTAAAATTAGAAGTAGTTTTAATTTAGTTTTTCGCAATTAACGTGTAATTGGCTTCAAAATAATTGCTTAAAATTAAAGGAAACTAATTTTAGCCGCTGGGATTGCATAGCAATATTTTTGTAATGTAGCTAAATTTATTCAGATTGGTATTAGGTAAGAAATTTTTAAATTATTGAATGTATTTCATTTTTTTAAGCTCTAAAGAATCACTTGAACAATTTATTTATGTGAAGCTTTGTTATATTTTCTTAGAATTTCAAATCATTCATATTGTTTAAATATAAAGGGCAATTAGAGCAGAGATAAAGAGAATTAAAAATGTGAAATTAATTCTCGTTTCTGAGAATGGATTTAATTTAATATGAGATCATTTTTTCAATGTTCCTTGAAGAAATTTTGTAAGAAACTTATTAAAAAATTTTGAGGAACTTCACTTAAAATTTTTCATTAAATTTCAAAAAAAAAAAGAAAAATGCAATTTCTGAAAATTTATTTATTTATATGCTTTATTCCTTGATTAGATAAAAAATAATTGAATAAAGCTCAATTTATTCCTAATTTTAATTAGAGGTAAATTTTAGGTTACTTAAATTTTTCTTTAGATTCCAAAAAAAAAAAAAATCAATTTATGAAAATACAATATTGTACAATATCCGTGTGCTACTAGGGTTCAGCTAGCTCAGTCTGTTGCGCTATATTGTACAATATTGCGCGATTTTACATTAAACAATGTTGCGAATATTGATCAATGTCATACAATATAGTACAATATTCGTGTGCTACTATTGTTCAGGTAGCACAGTTTGCTGCACTATATTGTACAATATTGCGCGATATTACAGGATATTAAACAATATTGGGAATATTTATCAATGTCATACAATATTGTACAATATTTGTGTACTCCTAAAGCTATAGAGGATGTAACGATACAAATTGAAATAGCGAGTAACAGGTGCCAACGAATACTGAGTTTTTTTACGAGATTCTATGATTTTCTTCTGTTATACTTCTGTTTGTTAAAGGAAACATGTATCTCTTACAGGCCGTAATGGAAGCTCACAATCTGAAGCCAGCTTATTTGAAATTTCTCTTTAATGTGACTCAAAACAGGTAAGGGATGAGTTTTGATTTAAGTTGAGTTTTGACTTCTTCATTAGTCCCTACATCTAGTAGTCTCTACTCATGTCATTACATTAAAATATTGAATAACAGGAATTCCTTATTAAATCATTTCCTTCTCTTCCATCCAATCAATTGCAAATATTTTCATTTTTTTTAAATTAATTTCTTACCAATAAAGATAATCTAAAGATAATCTAAAATTCATTCCACATAGTTAAAAACTTTTTTCAATTACTAATTCAATTATTTTAGGTCTGTTGAATTTTGTTCAGAAAAGGGAAATAATATTCATGTATGAAAATATATTTTGCTCAAAGTTTGTTCACTTTTTGAATCAAAGCTCCAAAGATAAACGACTGTTAAATACAGAAAATTTTTCTAGTTCGCAAGAAATCAGAAACATATGATTTTGAGTTAAGAAATTTTCATTTAATAAAAATTAACTTTTTATACCAGTGAATGTTGCGTAGTTTTTGTATTCATATTAGATAATTATTATAAAACCATACGATAGTAAAATCTCACAAAAGTACACATTAAAAATATATTTTTCGGTTTCCCAAGCTAAAATAAATCATTAATACATAAAATATACTTTATTAGTTGAGTATAAGCAAAAATGTATGACATCTTTTATGAGGAAGTCTCGAATTAATATTTTTTTATATATTAGATAAATCTAATTCGAAATTTGTCTCTAATATAAAGGTACAAGTCTCTTTAAATGCTAAGAAGAATCGGTATTACTTAAGGTATCCGACTAAGTTAAAAATACTGGTTATCGACCACATTTGGCAAATTTTTGTTATATTGTTATTTCTGGTAGTTCAGACTTTCCTCTTCCCAAGACAATTTATCTTTTCCAGGAAAAGGATGGTTTGACCTAACATTCAAGGGCACATATTCTTTTTCAGCTAAAATTTGTCTTTAAGCTTCTTTTTCTCAAAAAAATTTCATAAAAATTCTCCACCACTAACATGATATCTCAAAAAGTAATAGAGATATTTGCATAAAAATATCAGCGTGTGTTTTAAATAATATGGACGATGAAATGAACCAAGAGTTTGATTGTTGGGGAAATACTTTTCTATTTATAGATGTTTTTAGAAAAATAAAATTACGAATTTATGGAACAAATTCACATATACGTATTTTTTTACCCACGACTTCTTTGCATCTGAAAATGTTTTTTAGATATTCTTTCATTTTATTCCTCATTATATTCTATAACTTGTGTGCAAATATATTATATTTTCAAACTTTATTTTGAATTTATAGAGTTGATAATCGAAAATATATCGAAAAATCATCAATAGTTTTTAAAACATCCATTTTTTCAAAAATTTTCCTTCGAATGTAGTCGGATACCTTAAGTTAAGAATCGATATGACTTATATCATTTTCTGTCTCGATTTTGCTGTAAATTATCACTACTTTTTTCTTTTCAGAATCAGCCAGATCAACCATCACACGCTGGATATCTTTGGCACTCAATCATCCAAACTGTTCTCCGATTCTTGGCCAGCTCTAGACTATCGTCATACCAGCCGGCAGTTTCAGGAAAATATGCTGTTGTGGCTTATTCATTGATACCGATATATCTTTAAAAATGTATAATGCAATGTTTCTAGAATAAGGTTTTTTTTTCTTCATAACAGACATATTTATTCGGGTTGTCTTGACAAAAATTCATTGATTTGCATACGATAAAAACTGTAGAACAGCAGTTCAATGGAAAAAATTCCTTACTTTGATCTAAAAATTATATATCCTCTATAAAGAATAATACAGAAAATATTTGAGTAGTGTAAATACTTTTGTGTGAATAGATTACCCAATCACAGAAAGCTCTCGTATAACATGGAAGACATTTTCGTCACCACAATGAAAGACCTTATTTCTTTAAAATCTAATATTATATTGTTTATATTTTTAATAAAATATTTTGTTATATAGCGTAGTACTACTCCTTTGCTTTTTTGTTATACACATTAAAAAATGTAGAATTAGCTGAAAGTCATTATTTACAAAAAAAAAAGTTGATATTTAAATAATTTTAAATATTATAAAAAGTTGAGATTAAATAAATTCCATACTTTGTTCTAAAATTCATGTACCCTCTATAAAAAGAAATACTGAAAATATTTGAGAAGTGTAAATACATTTGTTTTAATAGATTACCCAATCACATTAAACTGTAGTAAAGCATGTAAGCAATTTTCACCACCTCAGTGAGAGATCTTGTTTCTCTATAATCTATACTAATATTATAAATGTGAAAGTTTGGATGCAGGGATGTTTGTTACTCAATCACGCCAGAACGGCTGAACAGAAATTTAGCAGAGTTGAGGTTAGGCTTAGGAGAATTTCGACCGATTATTTCAAACGATTCTATTCATTTTTTTTGTGTTTCATGTATTTAAAATCAAATGCTGTTCATGAATCGATCTTTTGGGTTCATTCTGAAGTACTTTCAAATTAAAGAAAACAGTATAAAGGAAATAAAAAATTTCTAATCTGCATTGCGCTTATCCCAACTGGCGCAGGAAAGTCAGAGATGTGCGTTACGCCAACTGGCTTTGAAATTTTGAGTGTGGTTGTTGTGACATCAACTGTTTTTTCGCATGATGACATCTACGTTTTCATTTAAAATAAAAATTTAAAAATGGTGTGTATAATACTGGTATCTCAATCTCGATTCAGAAATAAAAGGGATCTGACCTGATTTTATACAGACATAATTATATGATACTTTATTATTACTTTGATTATGAAATACGAACTTGATTTCCTGCTTTGTTTTATTTTGAGTATACAATGTAAATAAATTATTTTTATGGTAGTCCTGTGGTTTTGTTCATAAATTCTATTTATGTTATTTATTTTTCGTATATGCTTATCCTATTAAATATCGTTTATCGTTAGGATCGTTTTGACGTTAGGTTTAATTATTTTTTTAAATTATCATTATTTGATCGCTTTTCGGACATATACATCAAAATTCATCATCAACAACATTCATTAAATTCCACATCTAATAATATATATAGTCTAATAATATGTATTATTTATATTTTTAATAAAATATTTTATTATATAATGTAGTACTACTCCTTTGCTTTTTTGTGATGATCATTTAAAATGTAGAAAAAGCTGAGGATCATCATTTGTAAAAAAAGTTGAGATTGTAAATAATTTTATATATAATAATATTTTTTATATAATATTATTTTAAAAATGAGATTACAATTAAATAACCATTTTTATTTTACTGTATTATGCTCTCTAATTTTACTATATTAAGGTAACCGACTACGTTCGAAGGAAAAATTTTAGAAAAGTTGATTTTTTAAAAACTATTTGTGGGTTTTAGGTGCATTGTCAATCATAAACATTATAAATGCAAAAAAAAATATTTGAATAGATAAATTATTTTGAGAATTTAGAAAATTAGAAGTAAATTTGAATGAAATTTAACCAGAATGGTTAACATTCTATATAAAATGGTAATACAGCAGTCCTAGTTTTCTTTGTACACAAGTTACAAAATATAATGATGAATGAAATGAACCAACATCTAAGAAAAATCTTGAGATGCAAAGAAGTGATGGGTAAAAATATACACATAAATGCATTTTTTCCATCAATTCTCAACTTCATTTTTCTAAAAACACCTATAAATGCGAAAAGTATTTAACCCACAATAAAACATTTGTTTTCTTTCCTTGCCCATATTATTTAAAACACACGCTGGAAGTTTTATGTAAATACCCCCATTAGTTTATGAGATATCGTATTAACGGTGGAGAATTGTTATGAAAATTAAAGTTTTGAGAAAATTGAAGTTAAAGACAAATTTTAGTAGCTGAAACTATTATTAAACTGAAAATATTAGTATAAGATTCTCCTATAAGTCAGACATTTCTTTTCCTAGAAAAGATTAACTGTTTTTGAAAGGAGAAAGTCTAAACTAGAAGAAACAGTAAAAAATTTAAAAAAATCTCCAATGTAGTCGATAAGCAGTGTTTTTAACGTAGTCGGATACCTTAAAAAGAATCATTTAACCGAAAGTTCTATTTTACCAATTCTGTGCAGAAACTTAAAGTCATTAAATCAGCAAGAAATTGGAAAACGGATTCATTCGGACAAAAGCAGATTTAAAGAAAAAGAAAAAAAAAAATTGAAGAGGAAGAAAACTTTTCGGCTCTTTCATATTCAAGCGGATTCCCCGGCAGCCTCGAACCAGCGTGTCAGGCGAGGGGAGGAAGTGATGTCAGAATCCGGAAGTAGTTGAAAGGATTCCGCTGTCCGAGTTCGGCGGAGATTTCAGATGTCCGAACATACCGTCCCAAGGCCAATGTGGAATTTAAAAGAAGGTATTACGACGGCTAAGATTTGGATGTTTAAGACATCCAAGTATTTCAATGTATTTGTTTTTACATCATGGGGAATTTTATTAAAGTTTGGACGAGTAAATAATTATATATGTTCATAAATAAAAATATATATCTGCAAAATATCTCGTTAAAAAATTAATTTAAGGTTTCTGACTTCAGAAAAAAAAAACCCTTGAAAAATTAGATTTTTAAAAAAATTATGACTTTTATTATTGCCAATTGCAATGCAAAAATGCTATAAATACAACAAAATTGTTCGAAAATATAATATACTTTGAGAAATGAGAAAATGTGTTGTAAATTCTAATGAAATTAAACCAAAATGGTTAACGCTCTAAGCAAAATTCTAATGTAGCAATCCCATCCTAAGCAAACCGGCAACCTCGGTTTGCTACTATTTCTGCACGACAATGTATAGAACTAAAAGCATTTTCTAATATAATCCTGATAATTTGGAAAACGTGTTTATTACATCAGCTCCAAAAGTATTTTAAGTTCAAACTTATTAAATAAAATACAATGATTATTATAATATATTATAATAAAAATTATATTAATATACAATTATTATTATATTATTCAATAAAATACAATTTGAAAAATGAACAGATATTTTTACCAATGATATTAATTTTTTCAACTAAATTTGCCAATGCAATAAATTTTGTTTCATTCGTTTTATTACTTTTAGTTGAAAAAACCTCAAACACATGAAGTTATTTTATGTGCACTCTAATATAACTGAAATTCGGCTATTTTTTTAAAATTTTTGTTAATTAATAAAAAAAATTATTGAAAAAATTTGATATTTGGGAGAGAAATACCAGAATTTTCAGTATTATTAATGCCAATTGTTTTAAATATTTCAGTCATTTTTCCAATCAAATATTTTGTATATAAAAATAAAAATACAAAAATGTTTTAAATTTCTACAAACGAATCAAATCAACTGCTACTGAGTTATTGGGATTTTCTGATTTTCCCTCTTAATTATTAAATTATTAGTTTCACTTAATATTGTGCATATCTTGAAGTTTTATGAGAAGTAATCCATCATACACGTATACATAATTTCCCATTTGCCAATGTCTCAATGTAATATTTTTAATGAATTCATTTTACTTTGGCAGCATTTTTAAATTTTTTCTCCAAACACAAATCAAGCAAGAATTCTTATCATAAGAATAAGTGAATTTTGCTGACAATAACCCTGTAATCAGCTGTCAGAATCGTAAGACTTCCATACCCTTGACAATCTGACAGCTTATTAATAAAGTCAATGTATGTCTGCTTGTTATGTCACAGCATGAAATTTTTCCTGCTTATCATCCTGTTTTTTGGTTACAAGTCTACAGATGTTGTCTCTGTTTTTAATTTTTCTGTGATAATGTTGTCAATCGGAATTTTTTTCCTTTTTATCGGGAACTTTTCTTTAAAAAATGTTTATGGATGAGAAATAATGACATTTACTTTGTTTGTTTTTGTAAATAAAGGTGTATAACAAAATTAATCTATGTTTTAATTGTGTATTATTTTTTACTTATTATAAAAATAAAAATAATCCATTTTTCGTTTAATTTATTGATTTCTTATATAAAAGAGATAAGTTTAATTTTACTCATGTAAAAGATATTCTTTTAATTTTATTATTTGGTTATATAAAAGGGATTCTATCTTGAAGAGAATTTCAAAATAATAATAATAATGTATAATATGTTTATTATAATTATAATAATGATCTTAAAATAATTACTGTTAAAAATAATAATCATATTAAAGATAGTAATGTTAAAAATAATAAAAGTAAATTAAGAAAATCATTGTATACATTAATTTTATAATTAATATACTTAATAATTGAAATAATTAATTAATAAAATAATTGGTAATTATGTATTTTAAATGCAATTAATTGCATTGTTTAGTAATAATTGTGATGGATTATTGAACATATTGAGGATTATAAGGCTGATAATAATAAAAATAAGTCAAAAGTATTGTCTTTATTTAACAAAATTCTTAGTATTATTACGCATTTCATTACAGTCGGATATTAAATGCGTAATAGTACAGATTGCGTATATGATGTGAGAACAACGAACAGTTCTTTAGTGTGAAGAAACAGCGACATTTATTTTCAAAAAAACAGGGCAACACAAAGACGACAGCTATTTAGAGTCGAGAAGAGCACATAGCAGCACACATCGCTAATAGTGCAGCAAGCAATAGCTGGCACGTAAAAATTCCGTAGTCCACAGCACAGAAAGTGTTCAAACAGAATTCGGCAGGAGAGGGGATCCTCGGAGGTTCGCTCTACGGTATCTCCAGAAGGCTGAAACATTCCTCTGACTCTTTTCACTTCAGCTTCCAACTCAGTTCACGACTCTTGCATCTTAAGAGTGCCTGCCTTTTATAGTTTCCAGGAGGAGGGGTTAGAAACTTCTAGACCAATTAGAGCGTATATGGTTATCTCGGTTCCTATTGGATGGATTGTGAAACCACTCGATGTTTTGAGACTTATCCACCTTGTCGCCAGAGTCGCCAAATTTGTCTCTAAGCTTTGGGATCCCTTATGAGACACCCGATAATATCCAATGCGAATGACCGAGAATGAAAGTTACTTTACAAGCTTGCAACATTCTGCATATATTTGGTAGGTATTTATTTATTGTTCTTTAGCAAAAAAGAGAATGCTTATTTTCCTTTCAGAGTTGATATTTTATCATTCATGTCAGTACTATCCCCTTCGTTGAAAATCTTTCAAATTTATTATATCAAATACAAACTTTTGCTCTGTAAACATTAATTATTTTCTCTGATAACGGTGTCTCCACAGCTATAATGTCCCCTGTTGAATCCTGTCTGGCTTCAGCAGGGGAGGGGATCCTCGAAGCTTCGTTCTATGGTCTCTCCAGACGGCTGATACACTCCTCGGTCTCTTCTCGCTTTAGCTGACGACTCACTACTTCAATTTAATTCGCGAAGACGCAATTCAGGACGACTATCTACGTTTACTTTCCAACAACCTCATAGTTTGAGAGTGCTGGCCGTTTATAATTCCCGGAAGGTGGAGTTAGAAGCTTCTGGACCAAAATGCGTTCATGGACGTATCTCCGTTCCTAATGGTCGGATCGCCATAATTCTCGAAGTTTTCTAATGCTATCCATTTTGTCGTTAATATTGCCAAATTCGTCGCCAAGCTGTGGAGATTAATGAGACGACATCCAACACAGATGACTGTGAATCAGTCTTTCTTGTAATGACGGTATTCGTACGGAGAAGCAAAAATACAGGTTCGTAACAATATTATTTGCTAATAAGTCAGGTTTGTAACAATATTATAAGTTCATTAATATTTTAAGTAACAATATAATCAGGTTTGTAACAAAATTATAAGTAGCAATATAATCAGGTTTTTAACAAAATTATAAGTTACAATATAATCAGGTTTGTAACAAAATTATAAGTAACAATATGATCAGGTTTGTAATAGTACTATAAGTTTGTAACAACATTATAAGTTAACACCTTTTTTTACATCTAGCCCCCCTGTCTGCAGGATTTATGCAAAAACAGATTTTTTTTCTTCTCTCTTATCAATGTCTCACTATACTTCTCATTTCTTTGTTTTTCACTTTCTCTACGTATCAAATGGCTAGATTTGGTATTTGTTAAATTTGTAATACAAATCATATTTTTATGTATTATACTTTAACCCTTTATTTACTAGCGATACATTAAAGTACCATTCAAATCCTACTGTTATCTCCACAATGTAACTATTTCTTCTCTGAGCATTTTAAAGAGGATGAAGAATGTATTTCCCATGGAAAGCAGTAAATACAAACCAAAGATAACATTAAAAATCTGTTATAAATAATTTAATTAATCAAATTATTTTAATTAATTTAAAAAAAAAGTTCTTTTTATTCTTCCTGGTTTTAATTTATGCCGAAACTTGATCAATGATCCAAAAACAAATTTGAAAAACTAATGGGAAAATAATTCAGTAAATAAAGGGTTAATATAATAAGTATAGCTGAAATTTATATCAGTTGCTTATTTAAAAATATCTTTAAGGATTTTTAATATGTGTGCGTCTCGGTAAAGCTTACCTTTATTATTTTCAAATGTTCCGTGAATTTCAGTCCTGGACAAATAGACAGGACAAAATTTGAATCAATATGTCAATCTCCAAACTTCTATGCCATACCAACTCTAAGTGAAATATTGGGGAAATATTTATTACAGTGGAATCGAATGCCTTGGCGTGATTTTCTTGTTGAAGCCTCTAAATCGCCAAAATAGATTTGCATCGCCAATTTGATAATGCTTTCAGGAGTTAATCCTTGTTACCATATTTGATAATAATTGACAATGTTTTGCAAATATATATTTCAGGATTTTTTCGATTTTTCTTTCGCATATGGACCCTGTGGTGTATTTTTCAGATGACCATAGGTTTTTTTTTTAATTTTCATGAGAATTATCGACGATCCAGTATCAATATGTTTGGAGAGGTCATCTTTAAACTGATTGATATTTCAGCGTAGCATCAAAAAGTAACATTTCATCACTGAAGGTGCAAAATATTTTATAACAAGAATTAAATCCTCTAATCAGCCCCCGTGCAACCGAATCCCAATTGTTGAAAGCATAATAGCTGCTGAAATATATGATACGGGGCAAAAGTATATGGAATTAAAAAAAAAACTTTTCACCCATAAGATTTTAGAAAATAAGCAGGAAATTCCTATATGAACGTATCATTATGAAATTACAAATGTTCCACTAAACGTTAAATAATGTACGAACCTTTGATTTTGCTTTCCAGCACATATAGTATTATCGTAAGAAAAACTGATTTACAGGCATCTGCATTGGACGGTTCCCGGGTGTTACATCAATGATCCCAGAGATTGGCGACTATTCGCCAACTTGGCGACAAAATGGATGATTCTCGGAACTTCGAGTGCTTTTTCGATCAGTTCATTAGAAACCGATCTACTATCTTAGTATCTGGGTGTATCCATACGTCCAGATACACCCTGATTAGTGCAGAAACTTCTAGCCTCACCTTCCTGGAACTATAAAAGGCTGGCACTCTCAAGCTGGAATGGTCTTGAATTGGTCATAACGAACTGAAGTAGTGAGTCGGCAGCGAAAGCGAGAAGAGACAGAGGAATCCTTTCAGGGGTCTGGAGAGACCGTAGACAGAAGTTCAGAGGAATCCCTTCCCCAACTGAATCCTGTCTGGCTGCTACGTGTGCTGTGGACTTTGTCATTACCGAATTTATACTTGTGGGCTACTGTCTGCTGAAGAGTGCTGCTGCGTTCTGTCCTGTGAGTTCATCTCAGTTGTATATAGTTGTGGTCTGTAAATAGTTGTTGTCTTTGTACTGTCCTGCCTTCGTGTAAATAAACGTCGTCATTGTTTATCTGCTAATGGGCTACTGATTATGTTTATATCACACCACACACTTTCTTGTATACAGCAGACCACCCCACCACCACTGAACGTAGCAGTATCGAGTGGATTGGTTGTGGTCGACTGTTGAAGTATTGTCCAACCTTACATGGACCGATCAGTCATTCCTTTCGGGGTAGTTAAAAATTTTCTTTCTCCCCATCTGCAAGATCTCAAACAGTTGGAATGAAACTGTCCATCTTTGACATCCTATCCTTCAGGGTTTTGAGATGATCTGGTGCCATCAGCTAGCTCGCAATCAATGTTTTGGCCAATTTTGACATCGTTTTTCTGAATATCGACGCATGCGTAATCTGATAACATCGTTATTATTTACCATCTTCACACCACACACCCACTACACAGAAAGGAACCCCCTATGGAGGTGAAATCCATAACAGTAATTTTTAGAAGAAATGCTTATTTTTTCTCTTGGACAGGTTTCAGAGCGAATATAATATCTGCTTTGGTGTCTCTTTTGATGGATGGCCTGTAACTATATGTCATATATTTCGTGAGCCCTTTCTCAGACATTAGGATTCACTGCCTTTTTTTGTTTCCCGATGACGGTTTTTTTTTTTTTTTTTTTTGATTTCTTGAAATTTTTCCAACCTTTACCATAGTTGAAAAATTCTCAGCTAAAATCTAGAATAATATGAATATTATAAGGAAAACACATTTGGCTACTGTAGATAGGTTTTTATGCGACCTACATTTTTGAAATTTGAGAAGATTTATTGGGCTTCTATTAGTACCACGAATATTAGTGAAATTGAAAATGGGTTGTTTTTCTTAAATCGGAAATGGCAAATTATTGTGTTTATTTTATTTTTCGTGAGAGGCAAACTAGAATTCACTCTAATTTAGAAAATTCGTTAAAAATATTTGAATTCAATTTTAGATAGATTTTATGTTAATTGTTAAGTTAAAGGATTAGAGAACATTTTTAACCATTAAAATAATATTCGATATTTTGAACGATTTTCGAAGCTTCAAGTATTATACGTACACCTCAATGAGAAATTACTCATTATACTTTAAAACTAATACTCTGTGCATTTCTATGGACTATAGAAACGTGCATTTTCACCATATGCATTTCTGTGTACTATAGAAATGCACATCAATTGCATTTTTTATTGTACGTGTTGTTGTGTACGCAGGGGATGGCTCTGCACTCGATGATGAGAAATGAACTATAAGTCGCGGTGTAACTGATTGAAATAAACTAAAGAATCGCTGTGTAACTAAAATGATGATACGATGCTTCTATTAATTTAGTTATATTAACGTCCCGTTGTGAATCTATACGAGGGATATTTTGGGACGGACCTCGTTATTTTGAACCAAGGTCATATGACGAGGACGACACTTGAACTGGCACACCCCTCTCCACACCACGCCACACCAGCAGGAGGACATTTGAACCGACAGATTTAAAGTGCGAGAGACGGTTCTTCAGTGGAATCGAGTCTCGTTCCTGAAACCCTCGGGCTCCGAAATCAAGACCTTACCGCCAGGCCACCACGGCCCCTAAGATGCTTCTATACTATGCGGTTTATAATTATGAGAAAGTGTAACCGCTACCAACGGTATGCATCGCGTCCAAGTTCAAATTCCGTTATACCGGGTCTTGACCCGAGCAGTTACAAAAAAGGAGCAACCCTAGAATGAGTGCCCGCCAACTTGCGCGTTGGCAGCAAAGTAATGAACACATGTGTTTGCAACATGAAGTATGCTCCCTAAACCCTATTGACTTAAATAGGATAAATTATTGACAGAAAAAATCTAACAGAAAGATTGAGCGGTATACGTTTCTCGAGATAAACAGAGCAGAAGGAACAGTCAGTGAAGGCGATAATATACGCCACTGGAGGAACGGCTTTTATATTATATATATATATATATATATTATAGCCATAAAAGCATTCAAATAATTACAACCCATTTCCTGAGTCAACAAAAATTAAAACGATACTAATTAGGTCGAAATCGAAATTAAATTTAAATTCGGAATTAAACGCTAAATGATCACAAAAATGAAAAGTAAATAAAATAGAACCTATTAAGGAAACAAATATAAATTAATATAATTAATAAAACTATCTAAACGAAATTAATATTGGAATCGAAACTACAAATTATTTCGTATTCAAACAAATTTTAAATTAAAAAAAACAATCATTGTATTTAGTGAGCGCAAATGCAGCTACAACTAAAATATAAATGAATCTAAATTAATTAACAAAATAAATCAAGCAAAAATGAACACAACCGAATCAAAACTACAACCGATATAGTATATATCTTATGTGGACACAAATCAGGCTTAATTTGTTAATCACAGTTTGGCAACACTGACTTTGCTCGGTAACATCAACACGTTTTTTAATAGAGTTTCAAGGGAAAGCGTTTAAAAATATTAACGGGCATTTTTTTTTTTTTTTTGAATTTGTTTCTGTGATCGATGTATATAGTTCCTATGTACATTTAGATGTATAGAGAAGTTATTTGCGTTGACAAAAAAAAATTTCTAAGGTTCAGTTTTCGAACGTACTTTTTACCTTACATTTTTTTATGTCTTTCATTGTTTTATCACATTTTGAACTGGACTAAATTTGAATATAACTGCTGTCAAACAATTTTTTTTTCTTTTTTTTAAATATCAATTTTTTAAAACTCTGTTTCTGTGGTATAGTTCCCAAAAATTTGACAATATTGCGAGCAAGGCACAGATTTATTTAGTTGGTTTCTGCTCTGAATGTATATAGTTCCTAAATGAGTACTTTTACCTTACATTTTTTTATACATTTCATTATTTTATCACATTTCGGAATAAACTATTTGAAAATATCTTTTACTAGACTAAACTGGTATTTGTAGATGGCGAACGGGCTTGAATTGCCAAGCGATCCGAGAGGAACTGAGTTTAGTAGTTTCTGGGTGTTGGCGAACATAAGCGAGCATTTAGAGTTCCTTAAATCTTCTTATTAATCTGAAGATTATTAATTAGCTTATTAAGGTATCCGATTATCTTCGACGTAAAACTAATGGTTTTTAAAAAAATTATTTAAAATCATATTTTTCAGATACATTGTCAATTATAATACAAAATCCTGGGAATACAAAAAAAAAATTGAAAATATAATACTTTTTTGCGAAATAGGAAAATTTAACGGAATTGAACCAAAACGGTTAACACTCTACACAAAATGCTAATGCATCAATCCTATTTTTCTTTGCAACATGTTAGAAAATATAATGATGAATGAAATGAACCAAAATTTAAGACACATTTTGAGATGCAAAGAAGTGATGGGTAAAAATGTGCGTATAGATGAATTTTTTTTCCATAAATTTACAATTTAATTTTTCCAAAAACTTCCATAAATGAAGAAGTATTTCACCACCAACAAAAAGTTTGGTTCATTTCATTGCCCATATAGTTTAAATCACTCGCTGAAATGTTAATGTAAATACCTCAATTGGCTTTCCAGATATCATGTTAACCGTGGAGAGTTTTTATGAAAATTAAAGTTTTGAGAAAATGGAAGTAAAAGACACATTTTAGCTGAAAAAATATATGACCCTGGATGATAGGTCAGACCTGTCTTGTGCTACAAAAAACAAACTGTTTTGGAAAGAGGAGAGGAAAGCGTGAACGACAACAAATACCAATTTAATTTTTTTTTTTTTTGTCAATATGGTTGGTTGACAGTACTTTTTACGTAGTCCGATACCGTAATCTGAAAATTTCAAAACAATCGGATAAGTATTTAGCGAGATATGGAAGAGTTTTGTCTAACTTCATATCAGATGCCACGCCCACTTCCTGTGTTTACATTCAGCATATTTCATGTGCGAGTAGCACCAAGCCGTTGGTTTTTTTTGTTTTTTTTTACAAGAAATAAAAAAAATAGGATAGTTGTTTGAAACAGTAACGGATAAATCTTTCTTTGTTTATGGTTTTACTGCTATTGTTTTTATGTTTGATTTAATTTTTCACTGCTGATTCTAATCATTTTGAAAACTAGACTATTTTTCAATATTACAGATTTTATTTATTCCTTGCCTCCTTTTTAATATGTTTCCTCCTTTTTATTTTTCGTCTAAAATTTTTCCTCCTTTTTAAGAAATTAAGGTGTCCGACTACGTTCGTTGGAAAATTTTTGAAAAATTGCATTTTTAAAAAACTATTTATGATTTTTAGATGTATTGTCAATTATAAACACTATAAATATAAAAAAAATGTTTGAAAATATAATATATTTTAAGAAATAGGAAAATTGCTAGTTAATTTTAATGAAACTTAACCAACACCATAAACACTCTACACAAAAGGGTAATGCAGTAATCCTATTTTTCTTTTCACACAAGTTATAGAATATAATGATGAATGAAATGAACTAAAATCTAAAAAAACGTTTGAGATTTAAATAAGTGATGGGTAAAAATATACGTATATATGCATTTTTCACAGCTTAATTTTTCTAAAAACACCTATAAATGAAATAATGTTTCCACCAACGTTAAAACTTTTGGTTCATTTCATTGCCCTATTATTTAAACCACACGCTGAAATGTTTATGTAATTACCTCTATTAGTTTTTGAGATATCCTGTTAACAGTGAAAAAATTGTGAAAATTAAAATTGAAGTTAAAGACAAATTTTAACTAAAAATTATGATTTTCTTAAAATTACCCTGATTGATATGTTACGCCTCCTTTTTCCTAGAAAAGATAAACTGTTTTGGAAAAAGCAAAGTCTGAAATCCCAGAAATAGCAATTTAAAAAAAAATTCCCCAATATGGTCAAAAACCAGTGTTTTCAACGTAGTCGTATACCTTAATCATTTACTTTTTATGCTTTAAAACTACTATCCTTAAGTTGCGCACTCATTCCATTTCCTATGTTGCATGTGTTCGCATCATGACAGATGTTTCCTCGACCTATTGCCTTAAGGTATCTGACTACGTTAAAAACATTGGTTATCGACCACATTCTCGAATATTTTTTATTGTTATTCCTTGTAATTCAGATTTTACTCTTTCCAAAACAGTTTATTTCTTCTAGGAAAAGGAAGGCCTGACTTATCATCCAGGGGAATTTTGAACAAAACTATTTTTTAGCTAAAATTCGTTTTCAATTTTCTCAAAACTTTAATTTTTATAAAACTTTTCCACTGTTCACATGATATCTCAAAAACTAATTGAGGTATTCACATAAACATTTCAGCGTGTGTTTTAAATGATATGGGCAATGGAATGAACAAAAAGTTTTAGTGTTGGTGGAATACCGTTTTTTTATTTATAACTGTTTTTAGAAAAACGAAGTTGTAAATGTATAGAAAAAAACGCATCTATACGTATATTTCTAGACATAACTTCTTTGCATCTTGCCCTCAGGGGCCCATCTCCTTTAGGTGGGTACGGGTGTCCCAATCCCGAGGTACCCAGGGATCTTTCATTCTTTCATTCTTTTTTTCCCTTCCCCCCTATTTTTTTCTCTTCTTACTCTCCCCACTCTTTCCTCCCTTTTCTCTCTCTTCATTTTTCCATCCCTCCACGGTAAGCGAGGGAGCTCTCCATGAGAAGCTGTAGCCGCTCTGTTTGCTTCTTGCTTCTCATGGACAGTCAAAAACCCCACTTGTTTGCCGTGCGTGGCGACCCATCAGACGGGTGGTACATTTCGGTCCCTGAATTATCAATCGGCTGGTATCCCAGGCATTTGACTGGGCTGCTCAAGGGGATCAAGCGAAGGGGTTACTCCTTGGGCTTGGCGTTAAGGGTGGTCACTATCCCCGGGGGTAACTCTCAGCGTATAGGTTTCGGCTAGCACCATGGTAAGTACCGAGGCTGGGATTGTCTGGAGCCGGTGGCTGCCATCCCTTGTTGGGCTCCGTGGTGGGATGTGCCGTCGGGCCCGAATATTTCTAAATATCGCATGGGTTTTTATAATGATCAACACAGTAATGCTTTTTTAAAATTTTTTATAGTTTTTTCTGAAAACATTGATTTGAAGAACATTTCCCCCCTTTTGATTCATAAAAGTATCTCTTCACTTGTCGGCGAAGTAAAATCAATTAAAAAACTGAACAGTGGAAAACTTCTAATTGAAGTCATGAACAGGAGACAATCAGAAAATATATTGAAACTAGAAAAAATAGGAAACATAGATGTCAAAGTCACTCCACATCGTACACTCAATCATTCCAGAGGCGTTATTTCTGAAAGCGAATTTCAAAAAGATCTGGAAGAAGATTTACTAGAATGTCTGAAAAGCCAAAAAGTCATTGCAGTCCGTCGAATTACAGTCAAAAGAAATGATCAGAACTTTCCAACAAAACATCTTATCCTTACATTTGGCACACCTGTATTACCAAAATCCGTTAAAATAGCTTATATAAACTGCCCAGTTAAACATTTTATTCTTAATCCACTACGCTGCTTTAAATGTCAAAAGTTTGGCCATACAATAACGGCTTGCCGAGGAAAACAAATCTGTGCACGTTGTTCTATTCCAGATCACGAAAGCAACTCTTGCAATTCTACCGTAACAAAATGCCACAACTGCGATGGTGATCATTCCATCGTATTCCAGAACATGTCCTCATTTTAAGCAAGAAAAAGAAATCCTGACGGTTAAAATAACAAAAAAACCTCTCTTTCCCAAATGCTCGAAAAATAGTCACGGACAGAACACCAAAACCAAATCTCTCTTATGCACCTGCACTTAATTCATCCGTCTCTCCTTCCCAACAAACAACCTCAGCCATAAATAATCTTACATCAACTACAGCAAAAACTCTTGTTAATAATGAATTAATAACAATTAAAAAAAGTGACTGGCTTGAACTTCTTGCAATTAAAAAATCTTGGGAGAATGCCTCATCCTCCCCTGCCATATCACAGGCAACTACTAGTTCAACTCCTGTGCAAGAGATTCACCCAAATCCCCCTAACCCAACTATTATTAGTGATGAACAAGGAAATACATCCCCAGTTTCTAAAAATAATTTATTAGATGAAAAAATGACATCAAATAAATCTTCAAACAATAAGAATATATCCTTATCGACAAAAAACAATTCTTCCCCGGTAAATACGAATGCAAAAAGTGCTCGGGAAAATAAAAAATTGATGAAGAAGTCAAATGATAAGGAGAAAATAAAAGAATCCAAATCTAGCAAACGTGCTCGCCTACTAGCCAATAAAAGAGATCAAAATATCGTAAGCTCTGCAAATCGATCACTTTCGCAACAAGATTTTTTGAAAGATACTCGAAAGAAAAATCCAAATGATGATTGTGAAGATAGTGACTCACTTCTTAAAGCTCATCCATCTGAAGATGATATGTCCACCAGTGAAGTTGATGATTCCTTACTCCCTCTGTAGTCATCCGCTTCTGACAGTTTTTACACTTTTACTGTTTTAGTGTTTTAAATTTCCTGGAATTGCAGAGGGATTTTGAACAAGTCTTCAGAACTTCGGGACCTTATTTATAAATATCAGCCAACCTGTATTGCACTACAAGAGACATATCTTAAAACTGATAAAAATAATATTTCTAATTACCAAATTTTTAGCAAACATAATATGCAAAATAGAGCTTCTGGTGGTGTTGCAATTATTACAGCGAGTAATATCCCATCCATGCCTTTGATTCTGAACACTAATCTTCAAGCAGTGGCAATCCGAGTTCAGATGCAATCCCTGATCACTATTTGCAGTCTCTACTTGCCTCCCAACGAAACAGTTATTCAAACGGATCTGAATATCTTGATTTCTCAACTCCCTTCTCCATTCATTATTTTTGAGACTTTAATGGTCATAACACTTTATGTTGCAGCTGTAATACAAATGCACGAGGTCAACAAATTGAACAACTGCTTGTTGACCATAATTTATGCCTTTTAAATACTGATGAAAAAACACATTTTCATTTACCAACACGAACATTCCATTCAGTCGATCTGGCTATTTGTTCTCCAGCACTTCTGCCTTTTTTTAATTTAACTGTTGACAATGATCTTTATAATAGTGACCACTTTCCTTTAATTATTACAGATAGTAGACACAGTACTACTGGCTCTTACCATCCTCCTAAATATGTCTTAAATGCAGCGGACTGGCAGAAGTTCACCTCTCTGGCTAATATTGATTCTCATATAATTAAATCTTCAACTATTGAGGAAGCATTAAATCATATTGTCAATACTATAATAGACGCAGCAGACAATTCTATTCCAAAAACGTCTGGCATTCGAAGAAAATAAAACAAGCCCTGGTGGAATGCCGATTGCCAACAGGCAAACAAAAAACAGAAAAAGGCCTGGAGTATTTTCCGAAGACATCCCACCACACAAAATTTTATCTACTTTAAAAAGACCAGAGCAGAATCCAGAAAAATTCAACGACGCAGTCGAAGAATTTCTTGGCGAAACTTTGTCTCTAATATCACCTCTAAAATATCCAGTCGCCATCTGTGGAACAAAGTAAAAAGAGCTTCAGGTGTTTCTCACACTAATAGTGTTTCTATTTTAGTTCATAATGGAAATACAATTTCATCCGTAAAAGATATTGCAAATTGCATTGCCGCAACTTTTGCTTATACTTCTAACAGCCAAAATTGCACTCCTGAAATTTTGAATTACAAAAAAAAAAAAAACAAAATGCAGAAAAACAAAACTTAAATTTTAATTCTCGGACTACTTTGCCGTACAACTGCGATCTAACGTTTCTGGAATTGCAGTCATGTTTGTCTAGTGTCCACAACTCTTCTCCAGGACCGGACAATATTAGCTATTCCATGATTAAACATTTAACTGTCGAGTCTCAAAAAACCTTATTACTCTTCTACAATCGTGTTTGGCGCGAACACAACTTTCCTACTATTTGGCAAAACGCAATAATAATTCCATTGTTGAAACCAGGGAGACATCCTCAAGACCCGTCAAACTATCGCCCCATCGCTTTGATCTGTTGCCTCTGTAAATTACTTGAGCGTATGATAAATGGCAGACTAATTTATTACCTGGAAAACAATAACTTTCTTCATCCATCTCAGAGTGGATTTAGAAAAGGTCGTACCACCACTGATAATCTCCTAGCCCTTGAAACAGAATTCCGCCTTGCATTTTTACAAAGAAAGCATTTAGTTGCCATATTTTTTGATATCGAAAAGGCATACGATCGAGCCTGGCGGTACGGGATTTTGAAGGATTTGCATGATCTTGGACTAAGAGGAAACCTGCCTATTTTTATAAAGAACTTTTTAAAATTCAGAAAATTTCAAGTTAAAGTGCAGTTCCAATTTTCAGACTTCTTCATCCAAGAGGAAGGAGTTCCTCAAGGTAGTGTTTTAAGTGTGACACTTTTTATTTTAAGAATCAATAGCATTTTAAAACAGTTATCGCCTACTGTAAAGGGCCATTTATACGTTGACGACCTATATATTTCATGCACCGGAATAAATATGAATTTTATACAAAGGCAATTGCAGATTGCAGTTAATAGCATTACACAATGGTGCAATAATAATGGTTTTAATATTTCTACATCAAAAACTGCGGGTGTTCACTTTTGCCTTAAAAAAAATTTACACTCTAACCCAGAAATCAAATTAAATGATGTAACCATTCCATTTTTAGACGAGATCCGGTTCTTAGGCATAATATTTGACAAGAAGCTAACTCTCCTCCCTCATGTAAAATTATTACGGAAAAAATGCGAAAGAGCTATGAATATTTTAAAAGTCTTGTCATCTACAGCTTGGGGAGCAGATAGAAATTCTTTGATTAAAATATATAAAGCCATGGTGCTCTCTAAATTGGATTACGGCAGCGAAATTTATGGATCTGCCAGAAAAAGCGTCTTAAGAAAACTGGATCCTGTTCATCACACAGCACTCAGACTTTGTTCCGGAGCTTTTAGGACATCTCCTGTTAAAAGCCTTTATATCGAATACAACGAACCCTCTCTTGATGTAAGAAGACGAATGCTGTCTTTGAACTATTATATTAGAATTCAGTCAAACATGAATAATCCATTTCATAATTTTAAAATTCGCCCTTATTTAAACAGACTGCAAGCGGCTAGAAAGTCGTCCATACCAGTGTTTTTTACAAGAGTCCAAAACTTCCTTTCAGAAAACCTGCTGAATCTACAAGTGACCCCTCATCTGACAAATGTCTTTCCACCTTGGAAAAATCTTAATATGCAATTTTTAGACCTGTTCAATACTTTTAACAAATCTGAGACAACAGAAGTTATTTATCAACAAATTTTCCTTGAACACAGACAACAATAAAAAGACTTTCTTCCAATTTATACCGATGGGTCAAAATCATTTAATCATGTTTCTTTCGCAGTTATCTTCCCAGATACAGTAATTTCTTTTAAGCTTCATTCCTTCTGTTCTATTTTTACGGCAGAAATGACTGCGATTTTATATGCATTAGAAGAAACTTCTGAGAGACCGGAAAAAAAGTTTATTATTTATACTGACTCTCTAAGTGTCTTACAATCACTAAAATCCTTTTACCTCCATCCTCATAATCATCCTTTGGTTTTCCAAATTCTAGATATTTTTAACAAACTAACTTCCCGTGATTTTACTATTTTGTTCTGTTGGATACCCTCTCATGTAG
Organism: Argiope trifasciata; assembly: GCA_026543055.1. Taxonomy (NCBI): domain Eukaryota; kingdom Metazoa; phylum Arthropoda; class Arachnida; order Araneae; family Araneidae; genus Argiope; species Argiope trifasciata. The sequence goes on along the minus strand of JAPMOQ010058881.1, from coordinate 480,626 downwards.
GAATTCTGGGCAATGAGGAGGCAGACAAGGCCGCTAAATTGGCAAGCATTCCGGCGATCTCATCTATTTCTCTGGGTGACATAAATAAGCACATTAAAAACCTCCTCTATTCAGAATGGCAAGCTCAGTGGGACCTTGAAACTAACAATAAACTGCATATTATATCAAACCTCATATACAACCATGGTCTTCATTACCGAATCGAAAAGCAGATACAGTATTTACCCGTTTACGTATTGGGCACACTAGATTCACCCATCTCCACTTGTTGCTTGGCGAACAACCACCTCTGTGTTCTCAATGTGATTGTCAAATGTCTGTCCAACATATATTGTCAGAATGTCCAAATTTCAATGCTCAGCGTTTGCACTTTTTTCAAAACACGAACACTCCATTACCTTTCTTACTTGGTAAGACACCACATGCTCAATTTTTCGCCTTTTTGAAATCAATAGGTTTTTATCCACATATTTAAGTATTCTTCAGCGTTTTCTAAAAAAATTTTTCGTTTTATATATGTATGTGTGTATATGTGTATGTATATATATGTATATGTATATATAAAAAATTTTACATTTGAATCCTGAAAAAAAAAAAAAAAACAGTTTGGCGCAGCATGGTCAACATCATGGCTCTTGTGCCAATAAAATCCGATAAAATCCAAAAAAAAAAATCTTTGCATCTTAAGATGTTTCTTAGGTTTTGGTTCATTTCATTCATCATTGTATTCTATAACTTGTGTACAAAGGGAAATATGATTGCTGCATTACTAATTTGTGTAGAATGTAAGCCGTTTTGTATAAATTTCATTAAAATTGACCACACATTTTCCTATTTCTCAAAATATATTACATTTTCAAAAATTTTCGTTGTATTTATGGTATTTTGTATTATAATTACCAATACATTTAAAACCCATAGTTTTAAATTCCTTTAAAAAAATCCAATGTTTCAAAATTTATCTTCGAAAGTAGTCGGATACCTTAAGTGACACATTGATTGCATTTCCTATAGTACATAAGTTTGCAACCTTACGTATGCTCCCTAAACCCTATTGACTTAAATGGGATCCATTATTGACAGAAAGATTGAACGCCATACGTCTCTCCAGATAAACAGATCAAAAAGAACAACTCGCGATAACACACTCCACTGGAGGAACGCCCCTTTATTTTGTCGTTTTATCACCCCTCCGCAGCGGCAAAACAGGGATCCTAAACTCCCCTATCGTCTGCCTGCAAACACCGGAGTATTGACAAAAGGAAGTTGGGATTTTGAAAAGCATTTTGAGAAGCATCTGCTTGACGTGCCGTGACAAGAGATCCCTGATGGAAATGTTTGTGCAAGTGACAGAGCTTGAGAGTTATTGCTTGTCACATGACGGGAGTGATATTAAGGTTGTGTAATCTTTTAAATAGTTTTGGTGTGAAATGTGTCAGAAGTGTCGAAATGTTTTTAGGTATCCGACTAAGTTCGAAGGAAGATTTTTGAAAAATTGTGGTTTTCTTAAAAACAATTTAAAAGTATGGGTTTTAGCTGTATTGGCAATTATGATACGAAATACTATAAATAGAAAAAACATTATTTAAAAATATTGCATATTTTGAGAAAGAGGAAAATGAGTAGCAAATTTTAGTGAAATGGTAGAAGCTACATTGGACATGTTTTGTAACACACTTCAGAAATTATTAGAAGCCGCGGTGGCATGGTGGTAAGGTCTCGGCTTCGGAACCGGAGGGTATTAGGTTCGAGACTCGATTCCATCGAAGAACCGTCGTGCGAGCGGGGTCTCTTGAACATAAAATCCACCATCAGACCAAACGTCCTTCGGCTAGTGTAGTCTGGAGTGGTTGGTGCCAGCTTAGGAGTCGTCCTCGTCATCTGACCGTGATTCAAAATGACGAGGTCCATCCCCAAATACCACTAACATTGCCGCAAAACGAGACGCTAATGTAACTAAACTAAAACTAAACTAATTCAGAAATTATTAAGTACATTCCAAACTGTTGTTTCCGTGGACCATTTTGCTTAACAATATCATATACAGCAACAGTATATAATATAGTTAATCAAAATAGGCCACGGAAACAACAGTTTGGAACGTACTTAATAATTTCAAAAACGTGTTACAAAGTTACAATTCATAAACTTACCACCTTCCTAACTGGTGGTAAGTTTTTGAACTCTTTTTCGGCGAAAAAGTAATTTCTATGATCTCTTTTAAACTATTACCAAATTTGATAACATTTGGTAGAGTAATTTCCCTTTTAACATGGCCATTTCAAAGTGGAACTTTAATCATAACCACACAGTATATTAGTAAAAAATTAAATTTAAACCATATTAGTGAGTAAAAAATTTCATACCAATTCAATATGCATTAATATATGTACAACTTGTAAATGCATAATGCTTGAAAAATGAAAAAAATAGCATTTTTTTAAACGTTTTAATGAAAAATAAATTTACAGAAAAAAAGCAAGATTTGAGTAGTGAGGATGCTAAGACTTAATGCTAAAAAATGAATTTTTTTAGCAATTAGTCATAGTGTCACCCAGATTCCTAAAAAATGAAAAAAAAAATATTATTCTTTTGAACTTTTGAATGAAAAATAAATTTACGGAAAAAAATAAGCAAGAGCTAAGTTGTGAGAATGTACAGAGTAAACATTTTTAAAAAAACTAATTTTTTTGGCAATTATTCTGTGTGCAATTAGTGTGTGTGTCACGTAGATTGCTAAAAAATAAAAAATAAAATATTCTTTTGAACTTTTAAATGAAAAATAAATTACCAGAAAAAAATAAGCAAGAGTTGAATCGTGTGGATGCATAGACTAAATGCTAAAAAAATCAATTTTTTTTAGCAATTTGTCTGTGTCACACAAATTGCTAAAAAATGAAAAATAAATAACATACTTTTGAACTTTTGAATGAAAAATGAATTTCCGGAAAAAAAAGGCAAGAGCGGAGTTTTGAGAATGCAAGACTAAATGCTAAAAAAATGAAATTTTTTAGCAATAAGTCTGTGTGCAATTAGTCTGTTTGTCACACAGATTGCTAAAAAATGTTTAAAAAAAATAACATACTTTTGAACTTTTGAATGAAAAATAAATTTCCGAAAAAAAATAATCAAAAGTTGAGTTTGGAGGATGCACAGACTAGCCAGAATATTTATCACTCCCTTCATGAAAAACTGCCCAAAATCATCTATGCGTGAAGAAATGACCTTCGCCATAAATTTATTCTGACACTTTGAGGAGACTTTCGCACAGAACTCTCATATTTCTTGATCCTGAAATATCGCACTTATAAATTTACCCCAAAATTAAAAAGAAAAGGAAACTCAACGAATATTGGAAAATATTTTTAAAGATAACTTGTGCGAAAGTCTGCTAGATTTATATTATTACACATTATTTCTTTTTTGTTTTTTGAGATTTTCAAACTATTTAATAGTTGCACTAATTTTTTTTATTTTCTCGTATATATAGTAAAGAGAAAGTATATAGCAATCGTCGAAAAATTCGGAACTCGGGATTTTGACAGATCTCTGATTTTTAGTCCATCTTTAGTTCGAAAACTCATTTTTGAAAAAATATCCGTCAGTCTGCGACAAAAGTACTCAAATACACTTTGAGCACGATGAAGGAAATTTTTAATTTTATCTTTTAAATAGCTATTAAAAATTTATTTCTATAAATATAACATTTATTTTATGCATAAAACATCCACTGTTTCATGCAGATTATTTTCATGTATAAATATAATATTTTGTTCATTTCTAGTTGTGTTATGACTTTTTGAATGAAGCAACATAGTGGAAAACTATTGTTCTTCATAAAATCAGTCTAAAAAAGCCCAAAACTACAGCTTTCGGTGCAAGTACCTCAAGAAAAATCCTTCTAACTCGAGATATATTCTGAATATCGACAACATCTTGGTATCGTTTGAAAGCTAAATGGTCAGATAAAATTTTGAAGCAATAAAAATGTGTTCGATATTTTGAACGATTTTCGAAGTTTTATGTGTGTACCTTAACATTGCTAGTGTACACACCAACTAAACTTTGAGCCGTACGCAAGAAGGGTTTATCTGTTTGTCAATCTGCATCCTCAGAACTAAAAAAAAAAAACGACAAATATATCAAATCTGATGTGCCATTTAGTATTTTAGAGTCAAATTTCCGTTTCATTCGACTGGGAACAACTCTTCCGAAATCCAAATTTGATTTTCGCACACTATTAATCACTTACCAGAGATTAATCCTCAAGCATTTCTGCAGTACTCTCAAGGCACATTAAGGTATCCGACAATGTTAAAAACGCTGGTTATCAACCACATAGGCGAATTCTTTTTAAATTGTTATATCTTGTAGTTCAGACTTTCCTCTTTGCAAAACAGTTTACCTTTTCTGGGGAAAGAAAAGCCTGCCATCTCATCCAAGAGAATTTTAAGTAAAACATTTTTCCGCTTAATGTGTCTTCCCTTTTCTTGAAACTTTAATTCTCATAAAAATTTCCACCGTTCACATGATATCTCGTAAACTAATAGAGGATTTTAAATAAAAATTTCAGCGCATGTATTAAATAATATGGGCAATGAAATGAAATAAAAATTTTATTGTTGGGGATATATTTCTCATTAATTGGTGTGTTTAGAAAAATTAGGTCGTGAATTTATAGAAAAAATGCATACATACGCATATTTTTACCCATCACCTTTGCTACTCAACATTTTTCTTAGATTTTGGTCCATTTCATTCATCATCATATTCTATAACTTGTGTACAAAGAAAAATAGGATTGTTGCTTTGTAATTTTATGTAGATGTTGACTGTTTTGGTTAAATGTCATTAAAATTTAATCACGATTTTCCTATTTCTCAAAATATATTAAATTTTCAAATAATCTTTTTGCATTTATAATATTTTGTTTTATAATTAACAATACATCTAAAAGCCACATTTTTAAATAGTATTTTAAAAATCCATTTTTTTAAATTTTTCCTTTCAACGTAGTCAGATACCTTAAATAAAAATGAAGAATTCAAGCCAAAAGTTGATATATCGTATTTATTAAACGTATCATACAGTGCTATGCAAGACGTTTTTTGGGATGCAATTTTTATTTGATAATATGCGAAAAAACTATGGGGAGAACATTCTCAGAGGAACAACTTTAAGAAAGAGTGTGGAATAATATAATGGCATCATTTTCTTCTAAATGATTTTTACCCAACTTCGTAGTGATCGAAATATTTATAAAAGAAATATTTGAAATAATGGAAACAATTGCTTTAAAACTGCATTTACTTAGAAAAATAATTAGCCAAGAAAATACTTTTGAAGGAAGAAAAGGAAGTTACTTTGAATTTGTAATTTATCATTTTGCTATAAATGACAGAAGCTGACGGAACACTTTGAAGGAACAGTTCATTAAAAAATGTATCAGTATTTATAAAATAGTATTTATTTCCATTATCAGTTGACGGGAGACAATCTAAATTTCTGATCTTCTGTTGTAATGTAGATGGTTTATTCACTTTACGAACAAAACAAAGAATTTTACGATTTTGAAAATATGCAACTAGTACGATAATGATGTAAAACACAACAAACTAGAAGCGTCTTTGCCTCCTTTCCCTTCTTGAAACCCTTCTACATGGAATAATGAAAAGTTTAAAAATTCTGCCATACCTGGTCTTCTGCATTTTTTAGATTACTTGTAGCTTTGCAGCTACTTTATAAAAGTTATTTATTTAATTATCTATTAATTGTATTGGTAAATTAATTACAAAACTATCTATAAGTATTGTCATGTATGGCGTAGTTAGGTATTTTTCTTGCCTTGGTCATGCACATTATGGGATTCTTTTTTTAATTTCAGTAGAATTTAATTTTACATTTCCACACATTTTTAACTTAAAGGTAATTTTTTTAATCACGGGAGAACATAATGTTGTTTTCACTTGATGATTTTGAAGCAATTTGAAAGCAACAAATCCTTGAAGCCTCAAAATGTGTAGGCAACGAATTAGCGATTTATCCTTTTTATTTTGAAGTCAGCTTTCAAAGTATAGCTTTTAAAATATTTATCATTCGCTGTTGTAGTTTTCCACTTGGAAATAGTATGTCATTAATTAACTCCTGCCACGTTTTTTTATTTTTTTAAATAAACCGATCAAGTTAAATATTGATTGTTTAATCGATAAAAATTGTTGGTTCAGGGATAATTGAAACTAATTAAAGTGAGGTTATTAGAAAATAATGCAGAAGGAGATTAATCGCCAACTAAATTTACAACTTGATTACCAAATTATACATTCTCTGAACTTTGTAGTGGAATTAAATCCCCCTTTCATGATGCCAAAACCACCAGATCCGCTTCATTTTATAATCCATTGCTCGTTTCACAGTCAATGGAGTACTAAAACATAGAACTAAACTATTTTTTGTTATATGTTAGATAGTAATGTTTGTGGTACATATAAATTTATTTCGTATCAATGCACAAGATCAGCGTAGCAAAATTAAATGACGCTCAGGGCATAATATACCCCTCACACTACCATCAGCATTGGTTTAGAAAGGGTGTTGCCTTTTTAGCCTTTAGCACATTTATCTTTGATTTTATATCTTCGAATATGGAGCAAATACGAAAAAAAAACTCCCCAGAAATGAAAGATGAGAGTAATTGTAATATTTTCAAATTAGTTCATATTTTTCAAAAGATAAGATATTTTTTGAAAATCAGAGCATTCGAAGTTTTATAAGCTTCGTAGAGTAAATGAACGATTTCATACTGATCATTCCTTGATTTTATATCTCTGAATATGGAGCAAACACAAAAAAGTAAGAAATTACAGATGAGAGTAAATAAAATAGTAACGCCAATATCTATATTTTTTTTAATTCAGGGTAGCTGATCAAACTTGGATATTTTTCATGTAGAATAAATTTTGCTGTAATATTGTTGTAATATTTTCAAAATAAGTGTAATCTATACTTATAATAAAGCTCAATGTGTGTGTGTGTGTGTGTGTGTGCGCGCGCGCGCGTGTGTGTGTATTGGCGCTCTACAGGCCAGACCATTGGACCTACAGCTACCAAATTTGGTACATGTATACCTTGGAGGTCGGGAATGTGCACCTCGGAGCCCTTTTTTCTAATTAAAAATTCGAAAAAAGGGC
>JAPMOQ010058881.1:433362-473339 GCA_026543055.1 Argiope trifasciata | reverse complement strand
TATAACTTCCGAAAATATTATTGCACAAACATGACTTTTATATCAATTTAAAGATAAAAAATTAGCTTTCTAACGGTATCAGTATTTTTAATTTATAACGTAAGCTTCTATTTTTGACGAATGTTTAAAGAAATATTTTAACCATGTTTTTAGCACGTGACTGGATAAAATAAAAGAATGCCGGAAGTTCGAATAAAAAAAAATTACCATCCCAAAAAAATCTTAAGAAATGCAACTTTTAGAACGTGACTGGATAAAATAAAAGAAATATATAATGTGATATTTCCAAAAAAAAATAATAATAATAAATGCAAAGTAAAGGATTCTATGATCGTTTGCAATATCTATATCATTAATTCAATAAATCTTCTTTATTTACGATAAACCTGATTGAATTTATGTGGCATTTTATGTGGCTTGAATCCAATTATGCATTGATGAATTATGAATTTTAGATTTCTTCATACTTTGCTCTGTAAGCCATATTTTACAAAATATTTGTATTAATATTTTTAATAAAAGTTGCTACATCAATCAGTCTTCTAAATCAATAATTAAAACTGACTGATTTATAAAATTAAAGAATATTATTAGGAAAACGCGTTCTTTTAGAACCATCATCTTAAAAGAAAATATTAATTTCAGGCCAATCAATGCCAGAAGTTACTTCAAGGCTAATGAATATGTGATTTAATTGAAAATTTTAGAACGCATTACTCATGGCGAACCAGGTGGTCGCCAAAGGCGGCTAGTATTATATAATTTGCTATAATAATTTCATAAAATTTGTTGTAATCTTTTCAAATTAGTTTCTTATTTTCAAAACATAAGATATTTTTCCAAATATTCTTATATTTTGATTCGAAGTTTTATATGCTTGTTAGAGGAAATGAACGATTTCCTACTGATCTTTCCTTGATTTCATATCTTCAAATATGGAGCAAAAAGAAAAAAAGAAAAAAAAAAGGCTAGAAATTAAAGATGAGAGTAAATAAAATAGTAACACTAATGTCGTAATTTTTTTATTCAGCGTAGCTTATCAAACTTGGATATTTTTGTCTAGAATAAATTTTACTGTAATATTTTCAAACTAAGTGTAATATATAATTTGCTGTAATATTTTCAATCTAAGTGTAATATTATATAATTTGCTGTAATATTTTAAAAATAAGTGTAACATTATATAATTTGCAGTAATATTTTCACATAATTTGCCATAATATTTTCACATAATTTGCCATAATATTTTCACATAATTTGCTATAATATTTTCACATAATTTGCAATAATATTTTCACATAATTTGCCATATTTTCAAATTAGTTTCTATTTTTCGAAAGATAAGATATTTATTCAATATCAGGGCAGTCGACATTTTATAAAGCTTCTTAGAATAACTTAACAATTTAATACTGATCATTCCTTGATTTTATATCTTCGAATATGGAGCAAATAGAAAAAAACACAACAACAACAAATTAAAGAATAAATACACCAACAACCGGAAACAGACTCCGTGTAAGTTAGACATTAAACACAACAAAAGACGAGCAGATGAAATATTGTTCACTAGTCTACTGAGCATGGAAGGGTGGGCCTCACAAAACATCTCACAATCCTATTTACTTAAAAAAATATAACCCAAACAGCAAGAATGAATAATCAGAGAAAAAAAAAATACTAACAACTAAAAAATAAAAACTCCAACAACAATAAATCCCAATCCGTCAGGTCAGCTTTAAACTCTCCCCGCTTTTCATTGAGCGGGCGAGAGAGCGGCGCATGCGCAGAGGGTGCGCTGCGCGGTGATCCGATTTGTGTGTGGAAGCAAAAGATTTCTCGTCTGCAGGCAGCCGCCATTGCCAGATGTTCGGCTGGGCAGCTAGCTGTAAATATTCGAAAGGGCAAAAACGCAAGCAGAGGTGGTGTCTGTCTGCTTCAGAACATTATCGGCTGCTACTCGACCAGCAGTAATCGTCTGCAGTGGAGGGAAGATCATCTTCTTCAGGATGCTACAGCAGACGATTGGGAAATGAAAAGGTGAGTGGTTTCTCTCCTTTTTATCTTATTTTATTTTGGGGTGATAGTGAATAGGCAAGGAAAATGTTCTATAGAGAGTCTATCAGCTGTTTGGGGTTGCCGGTTGTGTAAATAATTAGCTGCTGGTGGTGGTGACGATTGTTAGAAGATAGCGAGGGGAGGGGATGAGAAATTTGTGTTGTGATTGGCACGTGAAAGTCTCGTGTGTATAATGTAATCTCAGAATAAGCAAAGATTGTAGCAACAACGTGGGATTCAAGTTTAAAACTTAACTTTGCAAAATGTTTGGGATGTTACTTTAATCTACATGACATGTAATAACAAATATAAAACTGCTTTTTTTAAATAAATATCTAAACATAATAATGTAAAACTATGTATAAATAAATAATATATAATAAATAAATAAAATAAAAACTAAACATAAGGCAATAAAAATATATAACAAAATAATGTATCAATATTTTTTAAATCCTTATAATGATTTCGTCAAATACTTTAATAATTTTTCAGAAATGAAGACACTTTATTTACACGTTAATATTAACCGTAAGAATTTTGGAATATTTTTTTAAATTTTGAAATAGTCATTGTTATGTTAAAACTAATTACTTCTGTTCTATTTAAAATGTTGAAAAAAAAAACTTGCTTAACTTATTTTTTTTAAATGCACCAATTAATCCATGTTAAGCTGATTGAAAAAGTTTAAATTTCTTTTGAAGAAATTAAAAATAAAAATAGGAAGACAAAATTTGTACGTTTATTTTCAGGAATAAATATATATTTTTTATGTGTTTTCATTAAAGCGAAATATTTCAAATAGTCTTTAATTGTTATTTTGAAACTTAAAATGTGAAGTTGATATCCTAAAGTTATATGGGATGAAAACTGGTTTAACTTATGCTTCTTTATAAAATATATGGTTATCATTATTGGTGTTATTGACATTATAAAGTTATAAGGTTAATAAAACATTTTGAATTTTATGAAAATTTTTCAATATAATGTTTTTGTCCTAATTTCAATCGTTTTTCTAAGATTATTCTTTTGAATACAATCATTACTTATGAAAACATTCCATGAAAAAAATATTGATATAAATGCAGAACGAAATTAAAGCATCTTGCGTAACATTATTTACACAGAAGTATGTTTGAATAAGTTTCAGAAGTTATGGATTTTCGGTAAAGATATATAGAATTCACTGAAAGTTAATCTTATCGAATCGTTTATAATAATTTTTAATATAATAATAATCCTTAATTTGTTTGATTTTTTGGAAACTAGTACCTTTAACGAAATAAAAGAGAACATAATAACATTACATTTTTCAAAAAAACTTTTAGATAAGATTTTGTTTCCAATAGCGTATTATAGTCAATAATTGTGTGACACGCTAATATCTTATTTTTTTAGTTAATTGCTTATTAAATTGCTCGTTATTATTGCCTAGCTTATCAAACGCATATTTTTCATGTAGAATAAATTTTGCCGTTATACTGCTTTGATGATTTTAAATGTGTAGGTTTCAGTTAGACAAAGACATTATCAGTCTATCAATTCAGATAGAGTAAATAAAAATTTTACTAATAAATTTTGCAGTTATAATGCTTTGATGGTTTTAAATGCGTAGGTTTCTGTTAGTAAAAGTTTTATTTACTCTATCTGAATTGATAGATTGATAATGGCTTTGTCTAATAAATTATGCCGTTATACTGCTTTGGTGGTTTTAAATGTGTATGTTACTATTTGTAAAATTTCTATTTACCGTCTCTGTATTGATAGATTGATAATGTCTTAGAAATTGACGTGAAATGTTAGTTCATCAAGATTTTTTTACGAATAAAAATCAATTCCCAAATCTTTATTTATCAAATATCTGCCTTTATGAAAATAAATTAGATATTAAATTGCAAGAATTATCTGCTTGTAATAAGTGGCGGATATTAAATATTTTATTCCGCAACGACTACAAATAATTTTATTTCATACGAAAAAATTCATCAATTAATGTATTTTAATTACTTCTATTTGTACAGGTTATATCTACTTATTTATTTATATGTATCTTAAATAATTTTACTTCATATACAAAAATTCATTAACTAATGTGTTTGACTACTTCTATTTGTACAGTAAATATCTATTATATGCATCTTAAATAAGTCGACTACTTTTTTACTTAGGTTGAAAAAAGTTTAGCCGAATTAATGTGTTTCTTTAAATAATAATGATGAGATATATATATAATGCAAATTATTGATGTTCCCCAATAGTTAGATATTCTCTTCATTAACATCAACTTAATAAAATATCATGTACCTTATTCTTTGTGCTTTTCTCAATTAAAATTATCGTATTTACATACTTAATTTTATGTACTTGCCATCAAAATATTTTCTTATAATGATTAAATACTCGAAATCTATTTTTATTCATACACATTGAATTATTGTTTATTACTTAATAATATCAGTAAAACTGTAATAGATATTTCTTTGTTAGATATTTCGCAAATAGTTATTGTAATTAATTATATTTTTTTAGGAAAAAAATATTAGACATTTTAGATTGCTTTGGTTTTTTAATAGGCATAGAAATTTTTCAAATGTATTTTTAATTATAATACATATAATAAATATTAAAATTAACCGAAAGTAAAATTACCATTAGATAAAAATAAAATTATAAGTAATAAAAGGTGATTTCTTCGACTTTAGATTTTCTATTTCCTGTTTCAAAGAAATAAGTCGTTAAATGTTAAGAAAGGCGTATTGATTTTTATAAATATTAGAGCATAATTATAGTGTCTAGTCAAAATTTTCTTAACATGGTAATCTTCGCATTTTCTTATGAATAATCAATAAAAATATATTGGACGTCTTTCTGCATAAAAGCTTCGAATTTCTAAATATATGGCAATTTATTGCCTAATTATATTCCGTAATTACTAAAACATCTTTTTCTCGTTCAAAATAATAGTTCCTTTAATTTAAATTGTTAATTTTGACAATTATTTGCGGTCAAATCGGAGGACGTTTTTTTAATCGAAATTTATCTTGAGATGAATGCGGCTTCACCAATTCTTTCTTGCATGCTTTCTAATAAAATAGGGCCGCGGTGGCTTAGTGGTGAGGTCTCGGCTTCAGAACCGGAGGGTTTAAGGTTCGATACTCGATTCCACCGAAGGACCGTCGTGTGAGGGGGGTCTCTTGCACATTAAATCTGTCAAGTCAAAACTCCTCCAGCTGATGTGGTGTGGTCCAGGGGGATGCCAGCTCAGGTGTCGTTCTCGTTATCTGACCGCTGTTCAAAATGACGCGGTCCGTCCCTAAATAGCCCTCGTGTTGCTTTAAAACGGGACGTTAAAATAACTAAACAACTAAATCAACAAATATATTAAAAATATAAGATTTTTTTTCTATTTTAAATACGTTATAGATTATCTAAAACAATAGTTGTTAAATGTAATGTCAATTAGAATACAAAATAACTTTAAATGCAAGAAAATAATTTGAAAATTCAATTTATATTTTGAAATAGAAAAATTTGTACTAAATTTTAATAAAATTGAACCAAAACGGTTCACACTCTACATCAAGTTGTAATGAGGCCATCCTATTTTTCTTTGTACACAAGTTATAGAGCATATTGATGAATGAAATGAACCAAAATCCAAGAAACATTTTGAGATGAAAAGAAGTTATTTATAAAAATATACGTAGATGTGCATTTTTTCCATAACTTAATTTTCCTAAAAATACTTATAAATGCAAAGGTATTTCTCCAACGATAAAACTTTGGGTTCATTTCATTTTCCAAATTATTTAAACCACACCCTGAAATTTTCATGTAAATGCCTCTATTAGTGAGAGACATCATGTTAACGGTGGAGAATATTTATGAAAATGAATGTTTTGAGAAAATGGAAGCTAAAGACAAATTTTATATAATTACAATAAAAAAATGAAATAAAAATTCTATACAATATATTCTACAATAAAAAATTCTATATAACTACAATAAAAAATGTCGCCATATGATCTACAACTAGTGTTTTTAACGTAGTTGGATACCTTTATATTTACATTTATATGTTTGAAATCCATACATAAAGAGGATATTGGTATTTAAATACGCTTTATTCCAATTTTTTAAAAATATTAACCAACCATTACAAAAATGTTGGAGAAAATTAATTTGATTGCGATCATTTCAAATCAAATGACAGAGCCAAAATTTAAGCATATATAGCATTATCCGAAAAATATTCAATTTATATTTTTCAAAAAGCAAATATAAATGCCGAACGTTGGATTTAAATTTAAATATGCGCCCATTATACCCCATGAGTATTGTGAAATCAATTTAATGGTTTCTTCGGTTATAAATGAAATTTATAAATGGGAAAAGTACAGTAATAACATTCATGATAAAGTAAATAACTATGAAAACAGAGACAAAATTTAATTCCGTATGTATTCAATCGATCATTTATTTAATGCAAATAGCAAAATGAATACATTCCTTAAAGCTATTATAAAAGGAAAAGGCTTTTATGATATTTCTCTAAGTCTTTTACAGTTGGGAGTAGTTAAGTATTTGTGATCAAAAGTGAAAATAAAATAAACAAAAGTTCTTTTTCGGAAAGCAGTAGGAAGGATTCCCATTAAATAAATGCAGTTTTTACTTTCCTAAATGCATCAACTTTATTGAATTTTATTCCGTGCTAGCTGGTACTCGGCGCGTTGCTGCCGTAAAAAAATAATATTAAATGCAATCAATCAATAATTTAGCAATGTTTTGTCGAAATAGGACGAACGGTACGACGGTATAAAAAAATACGAATATTCATTTTTAAATATTAGATTTATGCATTCTTTTAGAATTCTCAAACTTGGTTTTCTCTCAGAAGGGTAGTGAAAGAAACTGTTTATTGTGTCTCGTGATTCATTTCATATTCCTTCGGAATTCTCAAGTTTATTGTTAAAAAAATGTGATTAAAATAATTTCTTTTAAAATGGATTAAACGTAGAAAATATATTTATACCATAAAATCGTTAATATAGTTGAAAATATATTTTTTGAAAATTAGGAAGTTGGGAAAAAGATTTGTGCTTCAATATTTTTCGTAGTTACTGCGAAAACTGTTAATTAAATTAAATTTTTTTTTAAAAACCCAAAATTTTCTTGGATTATCTGTAATAAAATTGGTGCCTCTGAGAATGACTGGCATGACATTTGAGGACTATAGCTACAACATATTAATCTTTAACTCAAAGTATCCATTTGTAAAGAATCTATTGTCTCCTCGGCGAGTTATTTGAAGTTGTAATCGTTGGTAAATAAATGCCATAGAGATTCGAAATTGTTTAAAAATGTTAGATAATTGCACTATCTCTATAACCTTGCCATAGGTGTAAATAATAAGCTGACCAAGTTTCATCGCAATCGGACAAACGGTTCAGGAAGGCATAAGAGGCGTGCAAACATTCCATTTTATTTCTATCGATATCACCAATAAATTCATTTTTCACGTCTTGCGATAAATATTTTTTCCCATAATGCGTGATATATTTTTTCCTGCATGCTGCAAAATAATCTTTAAGTTTCTATTTCACTGAATATTCAGGTATAATTCACTGTTTATTTTATCATATTTATATGTCACCGATATGCTGGGGTTACATGAATAATGCATCAGTCGAATTTAAAAGCAGAGTAAATAGAAAATAGCAGCATTTTTTTGAATCCGTATTTTGATTCTAGTCTAAAAATGTCTGGATAGCACCTACATTCAATATTTTGATTTCAACTCTTAGGGAAAAATCGGAATAGATCTAGAATTATTCATTTTTCTTTTTGTTCCCGGAATAGATGAGAGATATTGAACATTTTCGGTACGAATAATTTAAGGTACCCGACTACGTTCGAAGGAAAAAAATTTGAAAAATTTGATTTTTTAAAAACAATTTGTTTTTAGGTGTGTTATCAATTAGAAACTCTATAAATAGAAAAACATTATTTGAAAATGTAATATATTTTCAGAAATAAGAAAATGTGTAGTAAGTTTCATCGAAATTGAACCAAAACGGTTAACACTCTACACAACACTGTAATACATAAGTTATAGAATACAATGATGAATGAAATGAACCAAAATATAAGAAAAATGTTGAGATGCAAAGAAGTGATGGGTGTAAAAATATGCATATAGATGAATTTTTCCCATAAATTTGCAAGTTAATTTTTATGAAAACACCTATAAATGAAAAAAAGTATTTATTCCATTAACAATCAAACTTTTGGTTCATTTCATAACCCATATTATTTAAAATACACGCTGAAATTTTTACATAAATACCTCTATTAGTTTTTGGGATATCATATTCATGGCGGATACTTTTTATGAAAATTAAAATTGAAGTGAAAGACAAATTTTAAATGAAAAATATATTTTGCTTAA
The DNA here is from genome assembly GCA_026543055.1 of Argiope trifasciata. Taxonomy (NCBI): domain Eukaryota; kingdom Metazoa; phylum Arthropoda; class Arachnida; order Araneae; family Araneidae; genus Argiope; species Argiope trifasciata. The sequence goes on along the minus strand of JAPMOQ010058881.1, from coordinate 464,833 downwards.
AATTCCTCGGTATAATAGTTTAGACCTTCCTTTTCTAAGAAAAAATAAATTGTTTTGGAAATTGAAAAGTCTGAATGACAAGAAATAACACTTTTTTTAAAAAATCGCCAATGTGGTCGAATACCAGTGTTTTGAACCTAGTCGTATACCTTAACTACAGTAACCAAATAAACTGTTGACATTATGGATAACTTTTTGTTGTTGTTTACAATGGCACTTGTCATTGACAAGCCCTCTGATCGCTGTTAGTGATTTTAAGCCTAGATTAGTGTCTCTTGTTTTTCAGTAGCACCAACTAGTGCCAAGAGTACGACGTAGCTACTTCATTCGCTTGCCCAACCCCTTTTTACACGGGGACGCATTCAGACTACTTACGGATAGAACGCAGAAAAACAACCATGCCCGAACCGGGATTCGAACCCGGAAAGTTCAGAACACTAGGAAGGCATGTAATTCCTATGCCAAGACGCCGGCTATGGATGGCTTAATTTAGTTATATCAGTCTTCAAACTATGAATTTCTTAACCCATTTGCATCATATGAAAATATGAAAAAAAGACCCATATCACGGAAATTTTTTTAATTTCATATTTAGCTGTAAAATTGTATAAAAGAAGAGAAAAAATCATCTTTGAGCATTATTTGTTAGTCATTTTGTTCAGTGTGGTAATACTTGAAATGTGGGATGCATATAGGTATATAGAATACAATATTATAGTATATAGCATATAATATGATGCAGCGTATATATACCCTCTAGTGATAGTGACCAGGAAAATTGTGCGTATATATACGCTGATGATACAAATGAGTTAAAAACCTTTAATAAGATTTTGTTTAAGGTATACGTACACACTAGAAGACTGTTTTTTAAACTTTGACTTACTGCGAAAAAATTGGATTTTGAGAGTTATTCATAAATGTTTATACTCATTTCATTGAAAAACAAATATTAAACTAATTTTTAATTAATTAATATTTAATGGGCTATTTAGCATAATTTTTGAAACTTGATATCTTAAATTCTAATTTGTACAGACATGCAATTATAGTTGAAAATGATGCCCAACATTATTCATCATGTTGTCTGCCTCAAGTTATGTGAATATAATTTTATTAGCATTTTTTTCATCAACGAAGAATAGATAAAGTGAGATTTTTTCTATAATTTTAACAATAACTATATAATTCAATAACTATTAAAAATTTATGTCTATAAATATAACATTGATTGAGGTACAAAACATCCACTGTTTCATATGTATAATTTTGATATATAAATAATTATATTTGATTAATTTCTAATTGTGTTATGATTGTTTTAATGATTTAAAAAAAAAAACTCGAAACTAGAGTTTTTAGTGAAAGTACCCCAAGAAAAATCCTTGAAAATCAATTTTAGTTGTAAATGATACCTAAAATTAGTCGCATCAATCACTGTCACATTGCGATTGTATCTTTTCTGAACAAGCAAACTCCCATTTGAAAATCGTATTAGTATCAGCTTCAACTACCAATTGAAATGATTTTGGTACTAATATTAATCACCACCGGATACCCTTCGATATGTATCAGGTACAACTGATAATGAAATTCGATATCTAACCAGCACCCGGTTTTATTCAAGCAACTAGTTGGTAACGGCGCATTGCTGCCGCAAAAGGGTAAAAGTTAAGAATAGTGGGTGCCTCGCAACGCCAAGGATGCCAAGTCGCCAATAAAGATGGCGGACAAAGAAACGAACACATTATGCATTAAAATTATGATCTTAACTGATAAGTATTAGAATTTTGATTTTAATTTGAGATTTATTTAATCTGTTACTTAGATTTTAATTAAAAATTTTTTTTAACCTTTTGATCTCTATCGCTGTTTATCTTAATTTTGTAGAAGTTTTTCAAACCGGCTGTGCCCGGTCTCTTGTGTACAGATCAAATTTTAGAGCACGCGATGCCTGTCGGCCTCGGAATAAGGCACCAGGAAGAATTTAACTTAAAAATATCCTACGGCTTCGCTACCGACGGGAACGGGAATTTAGTAGCTTCGCTAGCACATTGAACGCAAGGACTGTGTGGATAACATGAACATACATACAAACAAATATCAAATAGCCCTCGTGTTGCTTTAAAACTGGACGTTAACATAAATAAACCAAACTAAACTAAACAAATATCCTTTCCTAACTTCATGAACTCTTAATACATATAATATTCCGTTAACCCTTCATCCATTCTGCAGATTCAAAATACCTTTACCCGACATATATTCTTGCGCAATTGCCTGCATAACAAAATATTAATGGAATGAACATCACAGCCGCAAAAGAATTACGAGAACTTCGAAGAATTCCATTGCAGCTGTCTTTTAATGTGAGAACGCAGACGATTTTGTAAATTACGATTTCAGACGATTTTTCAAAGCGCATACTAACAATTGAAAACAAATATTTCCTATTCGTATTTACATTAAAAAATAGAATAGTATTTCTTATTAATTGTAAAATAAACTTTCAATTATAATATAAAATAAAATTAAAATCATTTATCGATATTTTTTATTTAACACTTTTCATAAAATAGTTGTAGTTCATGTAGAACCCAATTATTGTAAAAAGTAGTAAACAAATCAGAATTAGGGTTGCTAGAAAAAGGTTTGCTTCACTTCACCTCGCAGAAGAGATAATTTTGGAGATAGCATTTGAAATTTTAATTATATGTCTTATTTAATTAGGAATGATAAAAAGAATGGTATTTAATTTCGTATCAGGCGTGAATACATTCATTGAAATTGAGTGATGTATAAATTAGAAGCGTAAATGATATTTATTCTATTCATTTTTATTTTATTATTCAAGAGCTTTAGGGTAGACCGTAATTTTTTCCCGTCTTCAGCAGAAACAGATAAATTTCTTGACTGTCCGACTCGTAAGCATCCAGCATGCAACTGGTTATGTGAAAAACAAGAATTCTTTTGGGTTCAGTCGGCACATTTAAAGAGCAAATAATAAGTAGACATTCATTTTAATTGGCTGACATATAAAGGAGAAGCGTAAATAATATTAATATCTTTTTTTTAAATTTATTATTCAAGACTTTAGGGTTGGCAATTTTTTTGTTTTTCCATCTTCAGCGGAAAAAAAAAAGTGCAAGTAATACATATTAAAAGTTTTGTAGTGATTGGATGAGCGGCACGGCAGCGCATAAAGTATAAAAAATCAAAAATTCATTAATTATTGATTAATATATGAAGTAAATAGATCCAAAAATATTTTTTATATATTGGATACTTTTTCTATGCCTGTAACCCTCCCGTAAGGGCAAGTAATAAGTTGCCAAGTTTTATCGCGATCGGATAAGCGGTACGGTCGCGCATAAGACAGACAGACAAACATTTTTAAAAAAAAATTTTTTAGGCAATAAAAGGAATTTGTTACCTGCTGTATCCGATACAAACGTAGGATGTAACGATGTTTCGAATGTCAATATTAACTAAGACTTGATATCACAAAATTATGTATAAACACAACCCTAATAGATTCCGCTTCGGTCTGATACGCAGCGGAAATTTGAAAATAAAATTCCTTAAGACTAATGGAGGAATAAAATAAATACATTTTTTTATTAATTAATATTTAATGAGCTAATTAGAATAATTTTTGAAACACGATATCTTAAATTCTAATTTGTACAGATACGCAATTTTAGTTTAAAATAATGCTATGATAAAATTCTTTAGATTCAGAGATAAATAGATAGATTTCAAACTCAGTATCAAATATATAGATATCAAACTCAACTTTGATAGATATTACTTTATTTACTGATAGATATATTAGACAAAACGTTGGTTAGGTATCAAACTCAAGGAAAAGATTCAAAAACGATAACATTCCGAATTATCTGCATTAAATAGTTGACAAACGTTTTATTTTTACGGTGGTCGCGGTGGCCTGGTGGTACGGTCTCGGCTTCGGAAACGGAGAGTTTCAGGTTCGCCCCAAAATAGCAATAGTGTTAGTTCAAAATGAGAAGTTAATATAACTAAACTAAACTTTTATTTTTACGTTAGGGTAGAAAGGCAATAGCCTTAATTGCAGTAAAAATCGTTTTATTTTTTTTTAACCTCATCGCCCAAAATTAAATATTCTGGTAATTGTACTGTACCTATAGCCATCCCGTAGATCTAAACAGTAAGCTGACCCAGTTTCATCGCAATTGGATGAACGGTTTAGGAAGGCATGAGAGACATGCAAACAAACATTTGTATTTATATATATGAGATTATCATTAAATATAGGAAATTTTTGTTGAAGCAGATAAATTGATATAAAAGAAGAAAAAGAATACCATTTGTTCTTTACATAAAAAGATTTGTCTTTGAATCAGTTTCAAAGTTTCATGCATGTTATGTTTTTGTGTGACCGTTTTATGCCTACATTGATAGAAAAAATTGCACTAAATGTTGTCACTTTCATGCAGGCTGATGTTTCGTCGCATTTTGAACGTTGAGTCAAGAACGTTGTTCCTAAAGGCATTATAACTGAAGTCCGGATAATAAGTCGAAGTGTAACTGAATTAAACTAAACTTTCATATCTACCTTAGAGTAGATGGACAATAGCCTTAACAGAGGTATCACATCCTGTTGCAAAATATTATACAATGTTTCGCGATATTATATAATTTAATATTTAACAATATTATACAATATTAGATAATATATGCGTGCAACTTTTGAACTGCAGTAAAAATCGCTCTTTTTATTTAGTTTGAACCTCATCTCCCAAAATTAGAGTAAGAAATACATTTTATGATTTTAACACATTGATGCGGGAGACGTACTAGTACGGGTTTGTGTAACATCATGGTTTTGTTTGTGGGTACAAAAATAACGGTATAGACAGGAAAACGAAGCCGAATGTTCTTGTCTACTGCATAGATTCTGGAAAAATTCAGACAAATAAAAACTAGCTTATACATCAGTCGATGCGGAACCACAGAACGGGAAGATTGATTAAAAAATCAATTTAGATTTAAAATAAACTTTTTATTTATCCTTGCGAAAATGAGTGAATTTTGCCTCTTCATAGAGGAAAATGCTTCGAACGTTACCACACTGTAAAGCATGATTAGTTTTATGATGGCTCTTCTCATTTTTTTATAATATAAAAATGTTTATACATAACATAATTCCAAAACATTAAAACTGTATGCTACTATTTCTATTTGATTTTTCATATTGACGATACTATTATAAATTTATTCTTAAATTTATTTTTTATTTATGAATTTTCGATCTAACTAAATTTACGCGCAAAACGCCCGCTCCCTGTACAATTCCGCTGCGAAATGTACCCACGCACAACAATGTGTTCAGCTAAAATTCTTTAGTTTCAAAGATTGGTTAAATATCAACTCAAGGCAAAGATTCAAAAATGGGTTAAATCCCGAATTATCTGCATTAACTAGTTGAAAAACTTTTTTTTAACTTTAGGATAGAAAATAGCTTTAATAGGTAGGGTAGGTAGAATAGCTTTAATTGCAGTAAAAATCGTTCTTTTTATTTATTTATTTTCGACCACATATCCCAAAATTAGAGTCAGATTCTGGTAATGTGTCTGATTTCGGCTTTCTTATTGATCATAAAATCAGTTTTGAGATAAGAGGAGTTTTTCCTTTTCGATGACAAGACAAACTTCTTAAGAGTTGACTTGCATCACGTTCATGGATGATTTTAGGCGTTAACCATTGTTAAATGAAATGTGCCGTAAAGTATCATTTTAAATTTCCTTTATAGTTATCATTTTATCATCAAAAATGTTGAAAAAATAATTCAAATAAGGTAATCAGCCTTACCTTATCTTCCAGGACCCCTTCTCTAGTTGAGTAATCATTTCACTTCCACACAAATAATCCATCATCTTGGAGGCGAAACATTTATTATCACGTCACGCACACAAAATAACATTTAAAATAAAAGGCTTCTCAAAGTTAAGTTTGGATTTCACTCAAAAACCATCTATTGATGCTTTCACTGGCACGTCGCGGTATCAACTGACGAAAGGTGGCGCTGCTGTCGTATTAGAAGTTGGGGGGGGGGGTTAGTGACAATATTTTAAAATCTATTGATAATCTTATAATATATCAGTAATTTTATGCTTATTATAAGAATAAAAACTTAGTGTATACCTCGGCAGCAGATTGCTCTGGATGTGAATTTTTGCATCAGACTTGAAGGGTCGAATGATACTATATTCGAATATTGCTAGATTTCGTTTTCAAAATCTAAGAAGGAATTTCAATTTTATGCGGTATTTGCATATCAAATTCACATGACCAGAGAAATCAAAATAAAAGAAAGAGAGGGAGAACATCCTCAAAATTTACATTTTTAAAATTTTATTTTTTGTTCTGTTTATTGTATTTTTAAGATTACAGAAATTATCTTAATTATTTCGTAAATTACTTGCAAGAAAATGATGAGAAATTCTAATGATTGAACTTTTCAGAATTCAATCATTAGATGACTTCTGACCAATCGATATTTTCTTATACCTTAAGGTGGGGTAATTCATTTATACTTATTCTTGTTCACATAAATTCCGATGTTTATTTAAACACCCTGTCTTTTGTGAAAAATTAAAATTTCGAAATTAGGATATAGACTAGAACTATAACAGTAAGTGATTACAAATCAAAATTTGAAATCCTTCCTTTCATATAGTTTGAAAATAGTACATCTAAATTAAATTAATCTTACCTATTCATTACATCTGGTCATATTATTGAGGATTTTAATAAACATGAGCATTGACTTCCTGGAAATCAACACTCTTTTAACCACTTGACATATGAATTTACTTAACTTCCTAATTAAATAACAAATTGAATAGTTTCCTAATTGTACTATTTACTGGGATTTTAATTTCTTTCATAAGAATACGCTTCAAGTGACTTTTTTTCATTTTAAATTAGTTGATACTTTTCATTTAATTGCAGATTAAAAATTAAAAATTCAATAATTCGATGCGCGTATCAGACACGCCATTGCGTGAGAAGTGGTTAAGAGATAAAATTATTATCCACTTAGCAAAATAATGACTGTTAGAAAGAAGTTTGCAGAGATTAATTTAATACCATAAATAAAATTATTTATAAAAATATTAAAGTGAACCCTTTATTTATAAAATAAAGAGGAAATATCAAATTTTATTTAAATGCAGAATTTATTCGCGACGTCTTCCAAAACAAACAAAAATTGAAAAGAAAAAATATATATCCAAAGTTCCGTAACGAAGCATGTACGCACAAATGCTGCTGTTGGTAATCTGTCCAACTGTACGCATTATATCAGTTTTAAGAATTGTTCTATTTTTCAGAAATGTGACGTGCTCTCTTTGCCGCCATCCCTAATGAAAGAATATCTCAAATATTTTCTGAGCTCCAAATATTTCACGTCACCTTCATGCATGCAATTTATGAACTAAATTGCACAGTTTCGCTCTCGAATCTTAAAAATGCATGAAAAGGGATTAAGGTATCCGACTACGTTTGAAGAAAAATTTTTAAGAAACGGAATTTTTTAAAGACTATTCAAAACTATGGTTTTAAAAAGTATTGCCCATTATTATACAAAATACCACTAATACAAAAAAAATTTATTTGAAAACGTGATATGTTTTGGGAAAAAAGGAAAATTTGCAGTAAATTTTAATGACATTTAACCAAAACGGTTAACACTGTGCACAGAATGGTCATGCAGCAACCCAATTTTACTTTGCACACAAGTTATAGGATAAACGATGAATGAAATGAACCAGAATCTAAGAAAAATGTTAAGATGCAAAGAAGTGATGGTTAAAAATATGTTCATATATGCATTTTTTCTACAAATTTTCAATTTATTTTTCTAACAACACTTATAAATGAAAAGGTAGTTCTCCAAAAATAAAACTTTTGGTTAACCCTATTATTTAACACACGCGCTGAAATTTTTATGCAAATATCTCTATTGATTTTTGAGATATCATGTTAGAGGTGGAGAAGTTTTATGAAAATTAAAGTTTTGGGGAAACGGAAGTAAAAGAATAATGTCAGCTGAAAAATATGTGACCCTGGAAGATATGCCAGGCCTTCGTTTTCTTAGAAAATATAAACTGTTTTGGGAAGAAAAAGATCTGAACTACAAGGAAAAATAAGAATTTTTAAAAAAAATCTCCAATGTGGTCGAAAACCAGTGTTTTTAAAGTAATCGGATGCCTTAAAGGTAGATTTCTTTTGACACAATCTGCTTTTCCTCTTTTAAACCATTAGCTGCCCACATAGTTTTCGTTTCTGAATCTTAAAAATGCATCGAATGGGTTCAGAGCTTAATTTCTAGATATGCAAGTTTTCTGCTTTAACCCACTAGTGCCACAATCCCCATTTGAAGACTTTGCAATCTCGCATGCACCACTCGGCACCATAAATATGTTTGGGATGATTTACTTGCAATCTATCAGTCAATAATGAGTATAGCAAAATGTTTATATTCAATACTTCATTTCTTTTCAACGAATGTGCAAATTTGTAGTTTGCGTGTTTTTTCAGCGAAATCATTATGTTTATTAGGCCGCGGTGGACTGGTGGTAAGATCTCGGCCTCGGAACCGGAGGGTCTCAGGTTTGAGACTTGATTCCACCGAAGAACGATAAAACGATTTTATCGATGGAGAATAACACACAGCTTCATCCATTAAAAAATATACATTTAATTAATGATTCCTAAAGCACTTTAAATAATTGATGAAATAATATGCCGCACACATTAGTGATCTACTAAACTCAAAGGTGGCAGCGGTGACCTCGTGGTAAAGTTTAGGCTTCGTAACCGGAGGGTTTCAGGATCGAGACTTGACTCCACCGAAGAACCATCGTGTGAAGGGGTCTCTTGCACGGTAAATCTGTCAGGCCAAACGTCCTCTCGCTGGTGTGGTGTAATGTGGTGTGGTGAGAGGGGTGTCATTCCGGTGTCATCCTAGTCGTCTGACCGCGATACAAATTGGCGAGGTCTGTCCGAAAATAGCCCTAATATTGCTTAACAAAAGGACACTTTATATACCTAAACTGAACAATCATTATGTTTATGGTTTGGTTTTATGGTATATGTTTGGGAGTTATTATAATAAAATGTACATTAATATATAATTTAAAGGTTATAGTAACGATCTATTAGTCATTTGGACTTCGATTTTTATTTAAATGATTTTATTGCTCAGTTTATAACGATACGCGTTTCCACAAATATAAAATATTTTTAAAGAAATATAATTTGAATAAAATTATACCGTTACGCAATTTTTGGGTATATATAGAATTTAAAGAACGTGAAATTTAAAAAAGTGGGCAATTAAAGGACAAATATTAATTTGCTTGATTAAATGCAAAAGAAAAAAGAAATTTATGCCACTTAGTGTAAACTGAATCAGGCACTTCGAATATTGTTATTGGAACATACTTTATTTTGCTTCCGCTTTCCTCTAATTACATTTGGACCTCTTATTACAATAATTACATTTATTTCCTCTTATTGTGACTCTCTCCTCTTATTACAATAAGTACATTGCCTCTTATTACAAGATTCTATCCTCTTATTATAAGAATTACATTTCCTCTTACTACAAGAAAGACCTTCTCAAGACGAGGCAAAGTACTGAAATCCAGAAGAATCTCCACTCGAAGTTTTTCCCATTAGAGTTATTATTACCATTATTTGTTCATTGCAATATTATTCTGTAATTCAACAGACAGATCCATTTTGAGCCATTCCCTTTGACTGAAATATCACGATTTTCAAAACAAATAATTTATGCATTTTTTTGCTACAAATCACCTTTTCGAGCATTAAACTTAAGAATTCTGCACGAATATGAACCGAATCACTAGATACAATAAATAGTTTCTTTCATTACCATTCTAAAAGAACACCCAGTTTTACAATTCTACAAGAATACACAAATTTAATACATGAAAATGAACAAATTGGTTTATTCGTATTTTATGTGCTGTCTCACCGTTCATCCTGTTTCGATAAAACATTGCTAAATGATTGCACTTAATATTATTTTTTCGGCAGCAACTACGTGCCGGGTACCAGCTAATATTCAATAAAAATCCTCTGACTTCGTTCGAGTCTTAAAACGGAATCGCTTAATTCAAATGCAATGTTAATTATAAGTAAACTGTATTTATTTATTTCATAATTCCTATTCGGAGAATTAATACCGAATGCTGATTCGGTAGATACGTTTCCGGAATAACGTATGATATGCGGATTTATCCACACATAATTACAATGTGCCCTCATCCATACAAGCATTGGGAATGGCGAGAGTTTGAATCTATCATTTCGATTTAGCGCCGCCACACTGTTTCCCTCCAGCCGCAAGCCCCGAATTATAATATTAATTATGTCCTGCAAATTTTGCGAGTTGATTTATTCTGTTGCGTAATTAGTTTAAACCATAGCCTCGGATTTATGCGATGAATAATACATGCGAGATAAGTGCTGTTTATTCCGTTTGTGAAACTATGTTGGCGCATGAAATACAATTGTTTCAATTTTAGAGTGATAAAGTTACTTTACTTCCTCGAATAAGAAACGTGATTGTGGTGGTGGGTCTAATGCCACTTGGTCATACCAAGCCGAATGAGAAAAATCTCTTTCGAATGAAGACAGAGGTGTGCGCCTTTCGTTGTCAATGAGCACCGATCAGGTGAAAGGACGACTTTGCTCTAGCACACACGACACAACCCTTTTTAGGGAGTAGTCGAACTCATTCATCCATCCGTAAGTCAGAATTTCGATCCCAATCAGAGACCGACTCAGTACACCCAGAGGTATTGTTTTGTTATGGGAGCTTGGAGGACCTTGCAGTCACGACCTATTGAACGTGTCATTAGCCAACACGGTGGTCTTGGGCAGAGACGACGATAGAACTCACCACCTTTCATTTACGAGACTGACGCTCTTACCAACCAGGCTACCCCGGCCAAAACATACAAAATAAAGAGGTATAAGAAGTATAAGAAAAGCACAAAATAAGGAGATATAAAAAGTATAAGTATAAGAATCGTACAAAATAATGAAGTAAAAGAAACGTACAAAGTAAAGAAGTACAAGAAACGTACAAAAATAAGGTACTATAATGGTAAAAAAAAAAAAAAAAAAAAAATTCGAACTTGAAATGTTGACGAATTTTTGCTTTTCAAGCCTGCCTGACTTGCAAAAGCAGAATTTTGAAACTAGATCTTTTGTCTATATTTCCATTATTTAGTCTTCTATCGCTTAGTGTATTTGGAAATATTATGAAAAACACTTTAAGTTATATGACTACGTTAAAAGCACTGGTTATCGACTACGTTGGCTAATTTTTTAAATTCTTGTTAATTCTTATAGATAAACTGTTTTAACTACTTAAAACAGTTTATCTTTTATGAGAAAAGGAAGGCCCGACTCATCATCAAATGTCAGATATTTTTCAGCTGAAATTTGTCTTTCACTGCCATTTTCTCAAAACTTTCGTTTTCATAAAAAAATCTCAACCGCAAACTTGATATCTCAAAAACTAATCGAGGTATTTACATAAAAATTTCAGCGTGTGTTTTAAATGATGTGGGCAATTAAATGAATCCAAGTTTTATTGTTGGTGAAATACTTTTTCATTTAAAGACGCTTGCAGAAAAAAATGTCGTAAATTTATGGTAAAAATGCATATATGCGTATATTTTTACCCATCACTTCTTTGCATCTTAAGATTTTTTTAATTTTCGGTTCATTTCATTCATTATTGTGTTCTATAAGTTGTGTGCAAAGAAAAATAGGATGGCTGCATTTCCATTTTGTGTAGAGTGTCAACCGTTTTAGTTCAATTTCATTAAACACATTTTCCGTTTTCTCAAAATATATTATGTTATCAAATGATTGTTTTTGTATTTATAGTGTTTATTATTGACAATACATCTAAAAACCATAAACAGTTTTAAAAAAAACTAATTTTCGAAAAATATCCTTTGAGCGTAGTCGGATACCTTAAGTTTTGTGAAACTTGGTATATTCTTTCCTTTTCAAAATTGTATATTGTTACTAAATTTTTATAATTATAATCGTTTGAAAGAAATGCATTCAGAATAAATCCATATACATTTACATAGTCTTTTAAATGACCCTGTTTCTTTGAGCGACAATGATAAACATATAATGAGCATTCTAAATTTGGAATGGCAAACATAATGGAGAGGCAAAAAGTCTTCATTCTATCTAATATTCCATCGAGTATTAATTATTTAACGAAAGTTTATAGATAGAAAGGTATCAATAGCGCAATGCTTTGATTTATTAATATTTTAGTTTGATAAGTGAATTTAAGATCTAGACCTTTTCATAGAAACTGTTACTGAGAGAATTGAGCAATGTGATTTTGCTTATTCCATAGATTTATAATTTAATGTACCATTCATCAATTCTTTAAACATTTGGAGCTACCACAAAGCACTATGTTTCCGTTGCCACTCACTAACGACTATTTCCTTTAATAAATTCTCTTTTACTGAGACGTCACAATGCTTAAGGTATCCGACTACGTTCGAAGAATTCTTTTTGAAAAATTGTATTTAAAAAAAAAACTTTTAATGGTTTTTAGATGTATTGTCAGTTATAAATACAAAAACAGCTATTTGAATATATAATATATTTTGAGAAATAGAGAAGATTAGTAAATTATTCAATTTTGTAATTTTTTACAAAATTGAACCAGAACAGTTAACACTCTACACAAAATGGTAATGCAGCAATCCTATTTTTGCTTCTACACAAATTATAGAAAACAGTGTTCATCACTGCTTGAAATGAACCAAAATCTAAGAAACATTCTGAGATGCAAAGAAGTGATGGGTAAAAATATAGGTTTATATGCATTTTTTCTATAAATTCGCAAATTTATTTTTCTAAAAACACCTATAAATGAAAAGGTATTTCACCAGCAATAAAACTTTTGGTGCATTTCACTGCCCCTTTTAAACACACGCAGAAATTGTTATGTTAATACCTCTATTAGTTGTTGAGCTATTATGTTAAGGACGGTTAATTTTTATGAAAATCAAAATTTAGAGAAAATTGAAATTAAAAATAAATTTTTGTTGAAAAATATTCTTTGCTTAAAATTTCCCTAAATAATAGGTCAGGCCTTCCTTTACATAGAAAACAAACTGTTTGGGGAAGGGAAAATTCTAAACTACTAGAAATAACAATAAAAAAAATCGCCAATATTTTCGATAACCAGTGTTTTTAACATAGTCGGATACCTTAATTAATATAGGAAAGTATTTTGCATATTTTAGGTCAATGCGCATCCTAATAATCTTCAATTATAAAAAATATCGACACAAATAACATTCTAAATAGCGCCTTTGCCTTCTAATACCTGAAAAGAAATTGACTCCGTACTAAAACCCTTACTTTCCAACGAACCGCTTAAGTCTACGAAACGTCTTAAAGACTTTCCTTTCGACGTCGCGATTCTTAATTGCTATGAGGGTTGAATTAAATCTTTCTTCCTGCTAATTCTTTGAGAAAAGGAAAAAATAATAATTCAAGCGAAGAAACGCTTGTAAAATGGTTTCTTATAAATGAGAAAACGTGGTAATGGAATTCAGGATAGGGGTTTCTTTTTTTAAAATTTGGATGGTAATTTTGTTTATTAATCATTCATAAAGAGGAAATAGAATAAGTAATATTATTGTAGAAGGTGAGTAATATTTTTATGAGAAAATCTCATGGTGAAATTATGAACTGCCTTCTTTTCCTAATTTATATACAACGCAATAGATTTATTACAAAACAAATCATATCAATCAGTGCAAAAATGCAACAAGATATAGTAATGTAAAAATGTAAGGAAGAAAATAAAATTATCCTAAAAATTGTATGCGATTACGACAATGTAATAAATGTATTTAAAAACAAACCACTTTTTTATGAATTTAATATAATTTAACTAGGAATGATCCAAAAGAAAGTTTACAAGCAGCAGTATTTGAAAAGGGGTAATTTCTTTTATGAATTACGCATAAAGATAAAAAAGAATAAGTAATATTATTTTATTATGTGATTTAACATTTTCACGTGAAAATCTCATGGTGAAATATTGAACCTCCGTCTCATAATTTATATACAACGCAATAGATTTATTACGAAACAAGTCATATCACTACAAAAATGGAACGAATTACACTAATGTGAAAATGTAACGAAGAAAATATTTTCACAAAGATTGTATGTGGTTACGAATATGTAAGAAATGTGTTTAAAATGTCATTCCAAACCCCTTTTTTTAATGAATTTTATATAGTTTAAATAGGGATGATCTATCATTTAAAGAGGATTGCTGAAATAATATTAATAATCTTTGGTGATAAAAGAGAAAACAATTAAATGAGAACTATTGCATCGAAATTATTTAAATTAGAGCTTTTTAGCAGCGAAAAAATTCTGTCATTGAAAATGAGCATCTTCTCATTTACATTCGGTTAACAATCACAAATTAAAATAACCAATTTTGTGTACATTTTTACTAGAAGATTGTAACCAAGTCATTAAACTTGTAACTTCACTATGTAAATTTGTAACTTCACTATGTATATTTGTAACTTCACTTTGTAAATTTGTAACTTCACTATGTAAATTTAAAACATCACTATGTAATTTTTTAATTTCTAACTTCACTATTAAAATTGTTACTAAGTCATTAAACTTATAAATTCATCATGGAAATTGTAACTAAGTCATTAAACTCGGAGCTTCACTTTAAGAATTGTAACTAAGTAAAGTAACTGCACTACGAGAATTGTAATTATGTCGGTAAAGTAACTTCATTATGAGAATTGTAACTAAGATAGTAAAGTAACCTCATAATGAGAATTGTAACTGTCAGTAAGGTAACTTTACAAAGGAAATGTTACTAAGTCAGTAAACTTGTTACTTCACGATGAAGATTGTAACTAATTAGCATCAAATCATTCGTAGATTTCGTAATAACAGAAAAACAAATATTCTATATGTTAATCGATATTTTTTTTTTTGTAATCGGTTGCCGATTAGTTTAATGCACTGAGCTATTTAAATTTTGTTGAAAAATTGCAATATTTTAGGAAGACCATATTTTATTTTTTTATTAATGTTTTCTTTCATTTTCTTAAAATGGGTTAATCCTATTAAAATTAGATAGCTAAACTTTTTTTTACTATTATTCTATCTTTTTCTACCAAAAAGTCAAAGAAAAACGAACCGATTAAAATAAATATTTTCATAAGTAGGATTTAAAAATCATTTTCCTTCCATTACAGAATTAACTCGCTTAATAACTTTTGTTTTTTTACGCATCGCCTCCTGAAGAGGCCTGTAAGCCTAAATTCTGACATAAGCGGTCCTCAATATTACTTGAGAGACGGACAGACGCCTCTTGATCACTTAAGCAAACTTTCCACATCGATTTAGAACTTTTTTTGTGGCAGCGGCGGATCAAATTAGTTTTCGCGCCTTCATGACGTAATTCTCTGTCAGACGATAATAATTTTCGCAGGCTTTGCCAATGAGCATTTAAATAAATGAATATTAATAAGGTAGAATGAAGATTAAATTAAAACCTTCTATGTAAATTTGCTTTCTGAGAAAATCCTAGATTATTGAGTACCTCTGGGAAAAGTTTGGAATTAAAAATCCAATTTAAAGAATGTTGCGTAGGTTGAATTTTCGTATCTTTCTTGAAGTGTATTTTGTTGCGAGGAGAGTGGCAACATTCCTGAACATAAATCAGCTTCTAAAATACTTTTTATCCTTTGTTTGGTTTTTTAAAATAAAGAATGTATTGAATTTTTTATTAAATATTCTTCCTCCTATATGTTAGATTATTTTGCTTAAGATCCGCAAATGTGAATGTTACGTTCAAAAAATAGATACATATCATTTTATTTTTTTATTAAATTAACAACAGAAAATAAATGAAAAAAATTCTAAAATCACTTCTAATTCCATTTTTAATAACTATCATATGCATTTATTTGTTTAATTTAAAAGTTACATATAATTATATTTTGTAAATACATATTATAATATAAACGTCTTGCATACTATCACATATATAGATTTCAAATTAACATTACCAGTTAACATCACATGTATAAAGTTCAAATTAACAATTATTTCTCCAGTAAAGAGCATATTGACTTTATAATTTATAATCAACTGGCTGATACCAGGCGCGTTGCTGCCGCAGAAGAAATAATCTTGGACATATCTTTTGAAATTCGAAACAACTGTCTTGTTTAGTTAGCAATGATAGCAAGAATAATGTTATTTTCGTATCGGAAATGAATACATTCAATGAAATTGATCTATAAAGGAAAAGCGTAAATAATATTTATTTTATTTTTTCTTACTTTATAAATTAAGACTTTAGGGTTTTCAATATTTTTTTCCATCTTCAGCAGAAACAAATAAATAGAAGTAATTGTATTTCAAACTTTTCTATTTGATTTTTTTTTAATTTTAGATAATTGTACTCTCCCTATAACCATCCCGTAGGTGTAAGCAATAAGCTGACCCAGTTTCATGGCCATCGGATGAATGGTGTAGGTGGGCGTAAGAGACATACAGACAAACATTTTTCTAAATATAGATAAGTTGTTTTAAGGAAACTGTTTTCAACTTACTGGATCCTCGACATAAAATTTCAATACCAACATTGCTAAATTTTGTTAGTTTCGGAATAACAGAAGTATTGGATGTTTTGCAGAAAGCTCTTTAGTTCATGCTATTCCATTCTGAAGCGTAAATGATCTTAAATGAAAGCAATTTAAGTAGTTCTTATTTAACTCAATTTCAATTTCATAGTATTCATGTCCAAACTGTCTTGGAGTTGATAAGATATTAGTAAATAAATCCATTCCAAAGTACTGCGTATTCAGCTAACATTACTTAAAACCTTCAAAGAATGATTGATATATAACGTGTACATACAAACAAAGCATGTGATGGCACGAAAAATCCAGCTACTTGACAACGGCATATTTAACAAAGGCAGGTGCATGAATGCTATTGTTAACACATCCTTTATGCACCTGCAGAAACACAAAGTTTACCTTTTTCCTCACAGTTGTTTATTCACACTTATGTTGTGTGAATTGCAGGGAAAATGAAATTGTGAACTCGGAAATGAACTGAAAAATGCCAGCAACTTTTGTCGTATTTGCGAAAAGATCAATCAACCATAGTATATTCGGTAAATAATTTCATAGGAATTTTACCTATTGTAATATTCTCTTGGACATGATGAGGGAATATTTCTGCAGGATTTTCCAGTCAGAATGCAATGAACAAAGAACTACACCTCATTTAAAAGTTTATATATATTGCAATAGTAAAATCTGCCGAGGTTCGATTTCAAAGCACGCATTGCGTTTACTTGTGTTTCAGTCGATACAAAAACACGAAACTTAAGTGGCATAACGCATACAAAGTGCATACAAAATAGTATTTGTAGAAAACAGTTTCATTCAAATAAAAAAAATAATTAATAAGCAATAAAACATAATGGTATAAAACGCTCAAAGACAACTTACTGGAGTTTATGGCCGTGGTTGTAAAGTGGTTTCGGCTTCGAAACTGGGAGGGTTTCAAGTTCAAGACCAGATTCCAACGAAGGATCTTCATATAAGCGTGCCTGGTGTACGTTAAATGCATCGGGGCCAAACGTTCTCCCTCTGGTGTGGTGCGGATATTTGGAAAGGGAGTTCCAGCTCAGGTATCGTCATTATCATCTGCCCACAGTTCTCCATTACGAGGTATCGTCACCAGACGGTGGTTCAAAATGACGAGGTCCGTCTCAAAATAGCCCTAGTGTTGCTTTACAACGAGACGTTAATATAACCAAACTAAACTAAAACAAACTATTAGGAATTATTTCCTGAAATAACTCTAGTGTGGCTTTAAAAAACGGGACGTTAATATATCTAAACTAAACTAAAAAAGGTTGGAGTTTCATACGCCAAAGTTTCGTTTACTTCTCTATTACCGGTACTAGTTTTTATAGGTAACTTTTTTTCAAGATGCAGTTTTAGTACTGTAGAAAGATTATCAAATTATGTATATCAGAATTTTAAAGGTCAAAATAAAATCGTAAAACCTTAGACGCTAAAAACAATATAATACAGTTATGATCCTCATTTCGATATCCTAAGCAGGAAAATTCCTGGATATTTATTAAAAATTAAAATACATAACGAGTCTTATTTAACCCTCTGACCGCTTAATTTTTTTAAAACCACTATTCAGATGCGATATTTGCCAATGAGTTCGAATACTTTTTACACAACGTGTGGTGATACTATATATTAGAATAATTCAAGATAATAATTCATGATATAACCGAAAAGATAAACGCTTTAAACTGCAAGAAAGGTGAACACAATAGAAAATAAACTAATTGCAAACCTGCGAAAATCGCGGGATAAGCAGTTGGATGATTAACACCTGTTTTGTTTAGAGCATTTGTAAAAACGTATACCCTCAGTGTTGCTTTAACTCTTATCGCTCCGAAAAGTAATTTGACGCATATATATTTGCCGAATAAGAGAATTTGTTTATTGCACCGAAACATTAATATATATGAACTTTTAAAGTTGAATTATCCCTGAAAATTAATTTACACATTTTAACACTCTTGAGTATTTTTAACATTCAAAATTAAACCCCAGCTGTGGTACCTAGTAATTGAGGATGAGATGCTTCCGGTGTGGGGGTTAAATCACGCCAACTCGTTGGGTACAATATAAGGTTGGAGTCTGACCCTTTCATAGATGATGGGACGTACACCCTATGACAGTGATGGGGAAACTACGGCCCGCGGGCCAAGTCCGGCCCGCGGAAAGGTTTAATCCGGCCCGTTTAAGAGTGCCGTCATGAGAATGTTTGAACGCATTCTTACTTCGTAATGTGACGACCCGCATAAAAACTACCTGCGGCGATATTGAAAACACAATAGTATTCTGGACAAATCCATCCGACTCAAATAGCTGACTCCTCTTCGCTCGAAACTTCCGGACACTCTCGCATTTTCGATTCATTGTTCTGTTTTTCCGAAGGAACCGCAAAATTCCAATTCCCGAACAATCCGTGCAGGTAGGTATAAATACAAGTGAATTTTCTTCTTGATAAAGACATTTATAATCAATTTGACGCCTTAGAAAACGAAACATGGCTTTCTGATTTCGCTTTTTCCACAGACCTCCTCGTACACATGAATCAACTTAATCTCAAATTGCAAGGAAAAAATCAGTTTTTTTCACGATATTTGGCAATACCAGAAGAGTTTCAAATTACAGTTATTATTATTTGCTAATCAGATCTCTAAATCTGATTTTTCTCATTTCCCAAGAATACAATCTTTAAAATTCACTATATCAAACAATAAGATTAAAAAATATGAAATTAATTTGAGAAAACCATCTTCAGAATTTGAAAGGAGATTTCAGGACTTTAGAAAAATGGAACCAGAGTTTAGTATTTTTGCGACCCCATTCAGTGTTAATTACGAAGAAGTTGATGCAAAATTTCAACTTGAGTTAATAGAACTGAACTGTAATACTCTCCTGAAACAAACTTTTCATACAGTACCATTGCTAGAATTTTATAAAAATTTAAGTCCAGATAATTTCCCAAATCTAATTACTCATGCAATGAAGATAATGACAATGTTCGGCTCATCTTATATATGCAAACAAATCTTTTCAATAATGAAGCTTAGGAAAACTTCTTTAAGAAACAGAATTACAGATGAGCACCTTTCATCAGTTTTAAGAATTTCTGCTTGGCAAATGGAACCGGACTATGATGAAATTTTGATAAAACAGTCTCAATTTCATTTTTCTCATGCACCATCAACCAGTAATGACACCAGAAAATAAAGTGACAATACTTCACATCAAGAACTGCACTAAATTCATTTTATATTTTGTGCTTATAATTTTCTTACATTTTGCTTTTTTACTATTAAAATAATAAATGTATGTAATAATATATGTATATGTTTATAGAACACATAATTTTTTTAACGATTAAGCATTATTCTTTGGCCCGCTACGATCGTCTAGTTATTACAAATGGCCCGTCTTAAAAAAAGTTTCCCCACCACTGTCCTATGAGGAGGGTTGTACCTTAGCCAGTGATGGCCCTTACGACTCAACCATAGTTCCCGCCAATATTACTTTTGAGGCTATCCGTTTATTGTAATTAATGTGTGTGCCTTCGCGGTGGGTCGGAGTTCAGTGATATGAATTACCACTCAAAATGTAAGAAAACAATTAAATGAAACGGCTAAATGGCTAAATGAAACGGCTCCTTGAGTGGTGCCTGAATGGGAGCATCGGAGTGCTATGGGTTAAAACAAGACATTAATGTAAATAAATTGAACTAAGCCTATAAAAGCGCTTCTTGCTTCTATCTTTTGATGCCAAAATATTTTATACTAGCCGCCTTTGGCGACCGGCTGGTTCGCCATGAGTAATGGGTTCTAAAATTTTCAATTAAATCACATATTCATCAGCCTTGAAGTAACTCCGGGCATTAATTGGCCTGAAATTAATATTTTCTTTAAGATGATGAACTGAAAGTTCCAAAAGAACGTGTTTTCCTAATAATATTCCTTAATTTTGTAAATCAGTCAGTTTTAATGTTTGATTTAGAAGACTGATTGATGTAGCAACTTTTATTTAAAATATTAAAAAAAATATTTTGTAATATATGGCTCACAGAGCAAAGTATGAAGAAATCTAAAACTCATTATTCATAAATGCATAGTTTGACTCAAGCTACATAAAATGTAATTATTTACTTCATTTAGATCAAATTAATAGTATTAAACAATATATATGCCTATTAATAATATTTTACAAATTGGCCATTGAAAAAGAATTTGAATGCATATCCCGTATAAATTCAATCCTGTATAAATAAAGATAATTTATTCAATTAATGATTTAAATATTGCAAACGATCATAGAATCCTTTGTCTTGCATTTTTTAAAAATATCACATTTTATATTTATTTTATTTTATCCAGTCACGTGTAAAAGTTGCATTTCTTCAGATTTAATTTGCGATGATAGTTTTTTTTTAATTTGAACTTCCGTCAAAATGATGGCAACAGGATGATAAAACCTAATTTTTTCCCTTTGACGTCTCTTGCATATTTTATAGAAACCTTAGCTTTGCATTTATTTTTTTAGAAACTATCGCATTTTACAATGAAAAAAAATATTGAATTAATGATACAGATATTGCAAACGATTATAGAAATATGCCATTAAGTTGGGATTCCAATGCATATTCTGTCTAAACTCGATCAGGTTTACCGTAAAGAAGATTTATGGAATTAATTATTTAGATATTGCAAACGATCATAGAATCCTTTGCTTTGCATTTATTTTTTTTAGAAAATATCACATTTTATATTTATTTTATTTTATCCAGTCACGTGCTAAATGTTGCATTTCTTTAGATTTATTTATTTTGCGATGATAGTTTTTTTTTATTCGAACTTCCGGCATTCTTTTATTTTATCCAGTCACGTGCTAAAAACATGGTTAAAATATTTCTTTAAAAATTCGTTATAAATAGAATTTTACGTTATAAATTAAAAATACTGATACCGTTAGAAAGCTAATTTTTTAATCTTTATATTGATGTTAAAATCATGTTTGTTCGATAATATTTTTGGAAGTTATTGCGGAAAAACATCGAAATTTCGCTTAAATTTTAATTAATTCAAATTCTAATTAAAAATTCGAAAAAAGGGCTCTCAGGTACACATTCCCGACCTTCAGGGTATACATGTACCAAGTTTGGTTGCTGTAGGTACAACCATTCTGGCCTGTAGAGCGCCAACACACACACACAAGCAAGCATACACACACACACATTGAGCTTTATTATAAGTACAGATAATACTAGCTTGTACCCGGCGCATTGCTGCCGCAGTAGAAATAATCTTGGAAATGCCGTTTGAATTTGATGTAGTTACCTTATTTAATTAAGAGTGATAGGAAGAATGATATTTATTTTCTTGTCGGCAATGAATACATTCATTGAAATGGAAGGATATATAAAGGAGAAGCATCAATAGTATTTATTCTATTTTTATTTTTCTATCCTACAAACAAATGTTCATTTTTATGTATAAGATTTGTGTATACTTTTAGAATTGTAAAACGTGTTCTTTCAGAATGGATTTTAAAATTTTTTTTATTACAGCCCCTGATTCGTTTAAAATCTTGGATTATTATGAGAATTCCCAAATTCAATTTTAGAAAATTTGATTCAATTTAAAATGTGATCTCAAATTCAATTTTAGATTTTATTTTAAAATTGATTAAGCATAGAAAGCATATTTATACCATAAAATCGTTAATATAGTTGCAAGGATAATTTTTGATAGTTATTTCTATATTTTTGAAAAATATTCGTTCAGAGTTCTCAAGTTAAACATTAGAAAACTTGATTAAGATATTTTCTTTTAAAATTGATTAAACATAGAATATATAAGATGGTGCAAAATTATTTGCATTATAGTATTTTCGAAGTTAATGCAAAAAATGCTAAAATTTTCATTCAATGTTTCGTTAAAATTTTCTAACCTATAGAATTGGTCTCTACAAAACTTTCTCGCACACTCTCTAATAAAACTATTACCTCTGAGATAAACTCGCATTGCATTTACGTACAATAGCTACGAAATATTAACGTCAAACTTGAATTGAACATCTTTACTTAATCTGTTGCTTCTCCTTGGCAAGTTATTTGGTGGTTATTCTTTGGTTAAAAGAGACAGAAAATAGATCTGGAAATACTTTTAATACTTTAAATGATTGTATTGTGCCTATAATCATCTCGTAAATGCAAGTAATAAGTTTTATCGGAATCAGAAGAGCGGTACGCCTGCGCATAAGAGACATACAGACAAACATTCGTTTTTATTTATATAAATAATATTTTACATTTTACAATATTCATAAAGGCATTATAAAAAAACGTTTTGCTTTTATATCTCTTGCCAGATTGTAAGAAATTTCTGCCTTTTGGAGAAGAAATAAAAAAAGAATAAAAGAAAAGAAAAAGTCATTTTTATATCTTTGGCAATCTTTTTTAAGATGTGATAACTCTTCTGTTTCCGGCCCAATGCACTTCCCAATGGTCTGTAACGCGTATCATACATCACCACCATCTCTACCCAATTGACCTTTATACTCAGAATTCGAAAATGTATTCTTCCAACATCCACCTGCACCCTGGAAAATGGACTCGACACTTCGAGGCCCGAAAAGGAACATACATCATCCCAACAAATAGTCAAAACGTGTTCCGCGGAAATGTCCTCGATATGAATAACTGTCAAAAATCGTCTGAATTCGATTTGCCCGGCTGGAAAATATTACCTTCCCCCGGATCGTTTGGTGGAACGTGTAAAGGGGGTGGAGGATTGTAGAAAGAAAGATAAACAAAAGTAAAATAAAAGCGATGACTTTTCGAAATCTGAACATCGGTACATGCGCTTTATGGGACTGTGTTCCAAAAACCATAATGACAAAATAACGACCCGAACAGCTGAAGAATGCGAAGGGGGGACAGGGATTGGGGGGGAGGAAAGGGAGTGTGAAGTCCATCGATCGTGGAAGGAAAGGGGTGGTGTTAAAAGAATCTGCCAGATTGACCGTGGTAATGGTCAGTTTTGCGATCACGATTCATTTCGTTGTACAAAGTCAAAAATGACCCGTTAAACTGTATCATCATCTAGAAAATGTATCGCATCGCGGCAAAAATGTCTGCCGTCCTAATGTTAGAAATTGGATGTGTTGGTTGAAACAACACTGTAATTATTTAATGATAGATTCGTATATTTTAAATAGAAGATTGAAATGTGTTGTGTATTAAGTTTTTTTTATTCGCAAGATTTAGGCAGAAAGAAATGAGACATAATTTGCTGTCGTTGCAGGAATTATTTCCTCACAAATCTTCAATCCAAATAAAAATTAAGGGATGTTAAGGCATCCAACTACGTTAAAAACACTGTTTAAAATACACTACATTGGCATTTAAAAATATATATATATTGTTATTTCTTGTAGTTCACACTTTAAGAAACAGTTTATCTTTTCTATTAGGAAAAAGGAAGGATTAACCTATCACCAGAGCCACACATTTTTCAACTTAAATTTGTATTTAATTTCAATTTTCACAAAACTTTAATTTTCAGGAAAATTTCCAACCTTTAACATTATTTCCCAAAAACTTATAGAGGTATTTGCATGATATTTCAGCGTGTGTTTTAAATGGTGTGGACGAGGAAATGAACCAAAAGTTTTAGAGTTGGTGAAATACTTTTTCCTTTATTGTTGTTTTTAGAAAAATTAAATGGTGAATTTATGGAAAAAAATACATATATACGTATATTTTTACCCACAACCTCTTTGCATCTCAAAAACTTTATTTGATTTTGGTTCATTTCATTCATCATTATGCTATATAATTCTTGTACAATGAGAAACAGGATTGCTGCTATACAATTTTGTCCAGAGTGTTAACCGTTTTGGTTCAATTTCATAGAAATTTACTAAAAATTTTCCCATTTCTCCAAATATATTATACTTTCGAATAATTTTTTTTTGCATTTATAGTGTTTATTATTGATAATATATCTAAAAACCATAAATACTGTCTTAAAAATCCAATTTTGTAAACTTTTTTTTCGAACGTGTGGCTAAGCTATTTAATTGTGGGGATGGGGTTCAAGAAAAACACCATTTTAGTGCAAATATATTTAATGACATAAAATACTAGCTTGCACACAAAACAATTAAAGAAAACAAAAAGAACACAAACAAGATACATGACTAAAGGGACTAACACAATTACAACTAAGGGAGGTCATAAAAGTGTTGCAGCGCCTCTCAAGTCCATAAGACCAACCGAGCTCGCTGGGAAGTCAAGCTCTGACGAGTGTTTTTGTATAGATGGCAGCACTGGAAAGTCTTTGGTGCTGTGGTGAAATAGGTTTGTTACAAACGTAGTGAGATACCTTGAATTATTTTCGTTAAATCTCATTCACTCTCGCCCATAACATAGGGGTAGCGAGTCTTTCCTCTTGATCTGGGCATCCCGAGTTCGTGTCCCGGTTCGGGCTCGGTTGTTCTTCCTCGGTTCTATCTGTGAGATGTGTGAATATGCCCCCTCCCCCTGTAAAAAGATGTTGTACAAGTGAATGAGTGGCGCTTCAGTATCAAAGTCGTACTCTTGGCGGGCCGCTGTTGTCTAGTGGTAACGTATCGGCATTGGAGCGGGAGAGTTGCAGGTTCGGACCTGATTCCATTGATGAACCACCATGTAAGTGGATCTGGTGCACGTTGAATCTGGCGGGGCCAAACGTCTTCCCGCTTGTGTGGTGTGGAAGTTTGAAGAGGAGGGTGCTAGATCAGGTGTCGTCCTCGTCATCTAATCGTGGTTCAAAATGACAAGGTCAGTCCCAAAATAGCCTGAGTGTTGCTTCAGAACGGGAGGTTAATATAACTGAAACTAAACCGGCTTTTTTATGGGTCATGGTGACCTGGTGGTAAATACTAGATTCGTGACCCCTAGTGTCTCCGGTTCGAGACCCGATTCTCCCGAAGGACAATCGCATAAGAGGGTATGTTGCACGTTAAATCCGTCAGGATCAAACTTCCTCCCACCGGAATGGAGATAGGGTGTGCCAGCCGAGGTATAGTCCTCGTCATCTTACCGCAGTTAAAAATCACTAGGTCCGAATCTCTAACGTTGTTTCAAAACGGGGCGTTAATATAGCTAAACTATACCATAAGAATTGTTTTTGATGTTTTGTATCATCCTGTGAAATAAAACATTCTCTATATATTTTTGTGTTTGTTGAATTTTTCGCAATACACTCAACTGATAATTTTCTTTTTCGTAAAAATATTAGTCTACTTCAAGATGATCTTTATTCCTCTTACAGATACCATTTCCAGTTTTGTTTGGTCAGCGTGCCGATGTGCTCAGACTGCAGTGTCAATCTTACGGTTTTACAATTTTTAATTCAGTGTCCTAAATTTAATACTCATCTTATGCGGTATTTCAATTTTTTAACATTGGAGATGGTGAATGGGTGGGTGAAAACCCTCACAAGAATATCTTTGAATTTTTAAGAGCAATCAATTGTATCCATTTTATATGAATACCATGGGATTTTTATAAATATTTTCTAGGAATCTTTTCTGTGATTGGAGCTCTAATTTTAAGATCTTTGTCCTTTAAACTTATTGTACTTTGATTTTATGAAAACAAAACGTTGCTTGTATTTTCCCCTTGAAGAAGTATTTGATTTATAGACCACTTGGCAAACAACACGCACCACTTATTTGGCGAGCATGGCCAGCTTTGGCCCATAAAAATTCAAACATTCATCCGTCCAATTCAAATATTTTATCCCCAAATCTATCAATAGGGAAAACCTAAATAACGAAGCTACATAGTATGATGGAGTCGCTTGGATATTACTACCAAATTCCTCCCTCTTCTGTCAAGTTTGAATTTGATTACTCGTGGCCCTTATTTTGTCCGTCGCAGACGCTCGTATAGAAGGATTTGAGGAGCTGTCATGGTTTTTGAAACGGATAGCACCCTAAAAGAGCATGAAGGATGAGGACGGATGGACAACTTATCGTATGAAGATCATAGGAATGACGTACCAGTGGAAAAGGCGGATCTATCAGTATTTAAGGTATCCGGCTACATTAAAAACACTGGTTATCGACCACATTGGGCAATGTTTTTCATTGTTATTTCGTGTAGTTCAGACTTTCCTCTTTCCAAAACAGTTTATCTTTTCTATGAAAAGGAAGGCCTCACCTAATATTCAGGGACACATATTTTTTTCAGCTAAAATTTGTCTTTCAATTCAATTAGCTCAAAACTTTAATGTTCTTAAATTTTTTCCACCATTAACATGATATATCAAGAATTAATAAAAGTATTTGCGTATACATTTCAGCATGTGTTCTAAATAATACGGTCAATGAAATGAACCAAAAGTTTTATCGTGGGTGAAATACTTTTTCATTCATAGGTGTTTCTAGAAAAATGAAATGTTGAATTCATGGAAAAAAAATGCATATTTGCGTATATTTTTATCCATAGCGTCTTCGCATCTCAAAACTTTCTTAGCATTTGATTCATTTAATTCGTCTTTATATTCTATAACTTGTGTACAAAAAAAAATATGATTAATGCATGGCCGTTTTGTGTAGGTTGTTAGCTGTTTTGGTCAAATTGCATTCAAATTTATTACAAATTCTCCAATTTCTCAAACTATATTAAGTTTTCAGATAATGTTATTGTAATTATAGTATTTTGTATTATAATTGACAATACATCTAAAAACCATAGTTTTAAAAAGTGTTTAAAAAATTCAGTTTTTAAAAATTTTTCTTTCGAACGTAGTCGGATACCTTAATCTGACAACTCCAAAACGAAAGTTTAGTTATATTAACGTAGGGCTGTTTTGAGACGGACCTCGTAATTTTGAACCGTTAATTTTATACAATACACTAAATGAATTTATTTTCTTTAATAAATGCCTGATTACAAATTTATATTAATACATAGATAATACAAATAAACAAAGCCTTCAAAAGCATCAATTTACGAAAAGTGGATTAAAAACTTTAATTCAGTGTATATTATTTTGAGTACTAATCGAAGAAATTATTTTAATAGTATATAAAAATTTTAATGCTTCAATATATAGATAAATAATATATAAATATATTAAAATAATATACGTAAAATATATTAAAAATAATAATATACTGAAAAACATACAATATTAAAAATGATATTCACTGAAATAAAAATCTTTAAATCCAGATTAATTCCTTATAAATTCTTGAACATATTCATCCTTAAATAAACAATATCTGCTTTATGTTGTCCTTACGAATTTCTTTCGAAAAATATCCATTTTATATAAAATTTAAAATTTATTTTTATTTTTTAAAAAAAATTAAGGCTTATTTATAAAATTTAAACTTTTATATTACATTTATTGATTTCAAATAAATAAAAAATAAATATAACATTTCTTTTGATAGTTCTGTAATAAAAGTTCAAATCTCAGTCAATACAGATGCATATCCCTACGCCCATGAATTTATCGAATCTCTCCATATTTCCGAACCGTTTAACACCACCATGTTTATTTCTCTGTCACACAACAAAGACTACCAAGTAGTCTTTGCATTTGACACTTGAAAAACGAAATATCACTGAGAGGGTTATTTTTGGAATGATATTAAAGATCTATGCATCCAGAATTTATACGAAAAAGATGAACATTGGAAAAATGTCATAAATATGAAGCAGTCATGAGAAAACTGGAATTCGTACAGACAATTTTAGGAGTGCGCATTATTTATGGATACATTCTTTGATTCTGTATCTGTCAGCTTCTAATGGTGTTGTTGAATCAGAAATTTTTGACAAAAATACGGAAATACATTTCGAGTTATGCGAAAACACGCACTTTCAAAAATTATTCTCCTAAATCATAAACCTTTAAGCTTTTGCTGTCAACCTTCGTGTCAGGATGATTCTTCAAATGAAATAGAGAAGAAGGTATTAAGCCGAAAGAATTTTTATATTTCAGGAAATATATATTTTAAATCATTTCAGAAATGAGGGAAATATATATAATTTTTTTCCGTTTTTGCGCATTATTTCTTTCAGTTTTAAATATTTTTCAGCTTTCACAAGCTGCTGTATCAACAGCATA
The DNA here is from genome assembly GCA_026543055.1 of Argiope trifasciata. Lineage (NCBI taxonomy): Eukaryota > Metazoa > Arthropoda > Arachnida > Araneae > Araneidae > Argiope > Argiope trifasciata. Next base: position 435,930 of record JAPMOQ010058881.1, on the reverse strand, counting down.
AATTACATATTTCACAAACGCTTATTACATATAAATATAATTTCTTCTTCCAGATGTAAGATAATCTTATCACTGATAAATTTTGTCATAATTTTTATTATTTTTTTTTTCATTTTCTATACAAAATTTCTAACAATATTTTGATTGTTGTTAGAAATTTTGAATCTGAATGTTTCGATTAATAATCTGAAAAAAATATTATTAATTTTGCTAATCTACTTAGAGAATTTTAAAGTTCCCTTAGTAAGATATCAATTGTAATAAAATTGAGTGGAGGACTTCTTTTAATCGTAGTTTAATCGGAATTCTGTGAGTAATAAATTCTAAATTGGACAGAACTGAGGACTTGAGTGTGTTTTTTAAATGGTAATCAAATAAGGCATATTGTTTGTAGCGATGGGTGTCTATGTTTAATCCAAGAAAAAATTCTTCTTTACTTTTTCTTGTTTATTTTCACACACACACACACACACACACACACACACACATATTACAATATATATATATATATACAATTATTAATATATATATATATATATATATATATATATATATATATATATATACACACAAAACCTGGACGATGATCACGTATATACAAGGAAACACAGAATATAATATTTAAAAATGCCGCTATAAAAAGCGAACAAGAAAAACATAATATATTTATAAATATTTAATATATTTGAAAAATAGAAAATGCAGTTGACAACGAGTGCACGAGATAAAAATTTTGCCGCTAACGAAGAGCGAGCGTGGCGCCTGCTTGCACCAGTTTCACATCAACACCGGATATGGTTGTTTACAAAAAAAAATATCTCACGAACTCCTCACATTGCAGACATACTTATGGGTTGAAGTATACTGCGCCATCTGCTTTCGGTACTCATTTATACATATGAATAAAGTATACAAAGGATAAAAAGATGCAAATAAAATAATTAACTAAAAACAATTATTGAAAATAATTAAATTATAAACACCTATGGAACTTCTGAATATTCGGCATTCGTAAAAATGCACTCCATACAATTTTGTTTGTTAAACTTCTGACGTCCCATAGGATTGCTAAGCTTTTGCCGGCATTTGACTTTTTAACAAAACAAACCTGTCACAATTTGTCAAGATTTCCTGTCCTATTCAAAAAGGGATTGAAAAAAACATGTCCTATCAGGATGTATCTCTTCCGATTTGATGTTTGTTGTTAACTGAAACCTGTTCATCTGAAATTCGCTTTAAAAGTGAAGGTTTGTAAAATGGGGTATACAAAAAAAAAAAAAAAAAAAAAAAAAATGGTTAGCTGCAATAATTTTAGGCCTCCCCCTCCCTTAAAACTAGAATCCCCAACGTCCAACAGTGAACGAAATATTGGAAAATGTGTATATATTAACAGTGAAAAATTTTGAAAGATTCAAATAGAATTAAAATTACTTTTATTGATTAATTTTATTCCTTTTCAGAAATATTCTGCACAATTTTTTTTCAAACAATGAAGTGAAGAATGTACAAAAGAAGTATTAACAGTCTTATCTATGAAAAATTCTAAAAACTGAAAATTTTTGCGCTATTTAGAAACTTCCAGAAACTGAATTAAAGCACAAAATGTTTTTACAAGCCGAAATCCTCAAATTCCTTTTAGGAAAATATTTTTTTTTTCATTTGTAAAGTAAATTTTATTCCAAATTGAAAAAAAGAAATCCATTAATGGCAACATATACTTTTATTCAAATAACGGAAGACTGTTAAACTATTACCAATAATTTTTTATTCAAAAGCTGACAGAAAAACGAAGGAAAGACCATATTTTCCTAAAAGTTATTTTTTTCTATAGCACAACGACAAATAAAGTTTCATAATTTAAACAAATCAAATATATTCGAGTAATAAAAACACAAAAATGTAGTAATGTATTTTTTTTGTTTAAAAACTATTCTTTTTTTGTTTAAAAACTATTCTTATAGAAAGAAATATAAATTTAAGTTCTTTTCGCCGAAGGTATTTGACTGTAATTGAAAATTTCCCCACTTGCGTGTTGTGACAAAAAAATTAAAAACAAATCATTCTAAATTTAGTTGGATGATTAAACTATTTCTGTATGACATTCAAACAAACTATAGGGAAAGAGTATTCATTTTAATTCATATAAATGCCTCTTGGATTCGAAATAGCAGAGTCAGTAGTGATCCGAAGTAATGAAAATGATAAATCATGTTCTTATTTAACAACATTACATTGTACCTTTACAAAGAATCTCTTGTTTAATTATAGGAAATTTATGCTTAGTAATAGTTTTTAATTCAACGTTTTAATTTTTTGTAGATTTTGCAACATTGTTAACTTTCGTTACATTAAATATTTGTTATATTGAGGTATCCGACTACGTTGAAAACACTGGTTATCGACCACATTGGCGAATATTTTTACTTACTTGAGGGCAATGAAAATTGTTTTCTTCTAGTTTACACTTTCCTCTTTCCAAAACAGTTTCTCTTTTAGGAAAAAGAAGGCTTGACTTATCATCCAGGATCACATATTTTTCAGCTAAGATTTGTCTTTAACTACAATTTT